>JAKLNC010000051.1:0-51667 GCA_022813145.1 Barbatosphaeria neglecta
GAAGCCGTCATGCAGCTGCTGCTTGAGAAGAACGCCAACGTTGAGACAAAGAACAATTACGGCCAGACGCCGCTATTGTGGGCTGCTCTGAATGGGCATGAGGCCATTATGCGGCTGCTGCTTAAGAAGAATGCCGACGTTGAGACAAAGAACAATTATGGCCAGACGCCGCTATTATGGGCTGCTAGGAATGGGCATGAGGCCGTTGTGCGGCTGCTGCTTGAGAAGAACGCCGACGTTGAGACAAAGGATAACAACGGCCAGACGCCGCTATTGCGGGCTGCTGAGAACGGGCATGAAGCCGTCATGCAGCTGCTGCTTGAGAAGAACGCCAACGTTGAGACAAAGGATAACAACGGCCAGACGCCGCTATTGCGGGCTGCTGAGAACGGGCATGAAGCCGTTGTGCGGCTGCTGCTTGAGAAGAACGCCGACGTTGAGACAAAGGATAACAATGGCCAGACGCCGCTATTGCGGGCTGCTGAGAACGGGCATGAGGCCGTCGTGCGACTGCTTAAACCGCGTAGTACCGTACCACTATAGCTGTATGCGCACCACCTCCCCACCCACCACCTGCTTCTAGGCATTCTTTATATAGTTTCTATTGTGGCAAACATCACGCAGTAAAGTTTCGAGAATCTTCTTATCTATAATCAATTAATAGCTGATTTGGAATAATCATCCGATAGTTATTGTGGAGAAAAATAAGCCTATGGCAACCGTCCAAGCGCTGTCTTCACCTTCTACAACACACGCTCACCTTCTACGACACACGCTCACCTTCTACGACACACACTCACCCTTGAAGGAAACATCCCGGTTGCAGGCCAATGTGGTGGCCCCACGTCAATGATCGTCGTGCTAGCACATTAGCCGACCAACTGATTGCCAGCTAACCAATCACAAGCATGAAATTCTTGACAGGCGCGTGGGCGGTGCTCTTACGCCGGCTCGCACTGCATTTCGTCTTTACACCAACTGGCTAGGAGACCATCTGGCATGACTCGCCATGCATTTTGCAGCTTCGCCTTACCTTCGGCCCCTCCCCTCAAGCCTCGGAGATGGTACGAGTGGACGGGGCAGTCTCTGTAGCCCCTTAGTGTTCCAGAAGCTAACTCGGCATGCAACTCTTGGGCACGAACTCGACTCCCTTATCGTGGACCCCATCCACGACAAGAAGAAGCACTACATTGGCAAGCTTGCCGTAAATTCCTTCACGTCCTTCATCAGCTGGAATATCTCCAAACCGAGAGAGTAGGTAGGAACTCGGGTTCGACGGCAAAGCGCTTGCACTCTGAAGATATAGGCGCGAGGGTCTCAATGTCGCTTCTGTGGTGTGTAGGGTGTGGTTTCATAGCAGCCGACTAGACTTAGATCGGGTTTTTTTTTGTATTACTCTAGGCAAAGCCGGTTCTCGAAGCTTCCTCTTCGTTCTCATAATAGTACCTAACAGCAGCTCCGCCGTAGCACATGTGCGCGCATGCTTTCGCCTCGTCTTAGCTTACCCTAACAGCCGCCCCTATTTGCGCCACCACCCGCCTCCAAACCTTGCCTATTAGCCCAGGAAAAAGCATTGGCAGAATAACGGGCCTCCAGCAGCCGGAGGGCCTGCAGCAGCCGGACTTTGCCAGGCCTCGCTTCCATCCCCCCCTCGCCGTAGATTATTTGATGCCGGCTGGCCATGTCAGATCTATCACAATCACATCTGAATCCGCGTCCTCGTTCAGCTCTAACTCCTCCAGCCCCACGTCGATAGCGACGTCGTACTCCGGGGCGACGACGAACCGGTGGGCCTTGGCATCGTAGGACAGCCACTTGTTACGTAGAGTAGGGCAGGCAGTTCGTGTCTTCGAAGCGGGCGAGGATGACCTCGTCGGTCCTAGCGGCCAGGGTCAGCGCGTGCGACATGGCTTCCGGAACGGCGGTGTCTTTCGTAGTAGCGAAAGCAGTCTCCTCGTCGCCCTCGTCTAGCATTGGCTCGTTGGCGGCCTTGTCGACCCGCACCTGCTGGAAGAGCTCCATGATAATGTTGGATTTGGAGCCGTAGCTCAGGATCGTGGAGCTATTGATGATGGCAATATGGTAGTCAAGCTCCATCCAGGCCTTGGTAAGCCGAGCGGCGTTGTCGTCCAGGTGCTCGAGAAAGTCGTCCATGGCGGTAATGAACTGGCCCCTGGACTTCTCCAAGTACAAGAAGAGAAGACCATGAGCCTTAACGTAGACTACGTCAACATAGGGGAGCCGTGTATAATTGCCGGCCACAACGGGCTGGAGAAGCGTCTGGATGGAGTACCTGGTTAAGGTAAAGGGGATGGGGACGACGAGGCTTTTTACGTAGCAGAACAGCTGGGCTGTGGCGTTTGGCCTCGCCAGGATGGCGAGGTGGTGATACAGGCGGCTTGTAGCCGGCGCGTGGTCGGAAGCAAGGCTGTATCAATGCCTAGACATAGAAGTCCGTATCTCCTTATCTCTAACATCTTTTTCCTCGACAGCCATCCTATAAGGGGCAGCGTTAGAAGTGGTTAAAAGGGGGTAACTGGCATTTTCATCGTTTACTTGTATCGGCTCAAATCCCCCAGGCACTTGACCCACGTTTTCTTGAACGCCGGGACCGTTCGTAGAGTAGAGCCATTATTGAGTACGCCAGGTAGATAAAGGCGATTATGTGGGGTAGCAAGTGGGAAGGGCGGATCCGCAGCAGTTCTAGGAACAAGTGAATGCCGTGGCACCACATATGGGCTGCCGGCATGGCGTATTTGGAGGCTAGCTGACGTAGCGCCGTTGACGCCGAGGGGTGCTAATAAGTGAGGAAGAAGTTGTGATGCTTGTGGAGGAGCGTGTGGTGCATGGCGATAAGGGCCTGTTACTGCTCATCACTTAGGCGAGCGCTGGTTCTGTTTAGTGCGTTTTAGGTGTTGTTAACCTTGATGCACTTGGACTTTACCATGATGAGGCCGGAGTAGATGCCCTTAACATTGCTATGAAGTAGTCTTAGTTAATGAGCTTTGGTTCCGGCTGCCGGATCATGAAGGAGTTTGGCACCCCTCCTCACGACAAAGGAGGGGAAGATGGAGTGTAACCACGATGATGGCGTGGAGAAGGCGATGGACCGGGCTTGTTGCCTCTAACCGCCGCCCACCCCGGAGCTTAACTGGCGGGAAGGGAAGGCCGAGCCGAGGGGGTGGTGGTAGAGCCTCGGGTTGGGGCTGGGTTGCCAGCCTTCCAGAGGTGGCACCCCTTGACATTCCAGGGTGGCCGCAAGGAAAGTCGGTGGGGGTAGCGGGTTCGTTATCCTGCTGGTGCTGAGGGCGGGCTTGGCTCCGGGGGGTGGAGAGCGGCTCGGAGGAGCCCTTCTTGTATTTGCACGGACGGGCCGGCGACTTGATTCTTTTCCTCGGTTAGGCCCCTTCGTTGTTCGCTTTGGGCGGCGAGGCTGCGTCGGCGTTGACTAGCTGCTGTGGGCCACAACCGCCATCGAGGGGGTGGAGGGTGGTTTCGCACAGGCCCTACCACCATTAGCGGCAGGCCTTTTGTTACTCGCTAGCGATTTGTTCGGGCTATTGTTAGTACCTTGAAGAGAAGAGAAGGGGGGTAGGAGCAGGTAGCAGCAGAACGTACGGCGAGGGCGTGTCTGGTCGATGAGCGTCGTTATTTTCTTCTGGCTTTCTTTTGGACTGCGCCCCTTCAGGTGGTTTGGGTGGGCGTTGACGATATGGCTGGCTATGGCTCGGGAGGAGTGGAGCCTCTTGGCGCTGGGAGAGCACGGCGAGCACCGGAACGTGTTACCTTGACGGAGAAACTTGTTGAAGTTTTACACTAGTTTCATTTTAGTGGAGGTATGCTATGATGGAGATTATTTCGGGGAATTGGATATATGTTTGATGCTAAGACTTTGGGTACGTCTAAGAAGGGATACCATAGCTTATTTAAGGTATTTTCGATCCTGCGTTGAGGGTTTGAGAACCATCTCCTATGATTACGATGGTTTGCAAGATGGTGCGGACTGGCTTGCACTTTGAGGCCTTGTGTTAGCGCATTCCTATATAAGATGAAGCGGACGAGGCGGATGAGGCGAATAGGTGGCGTGTTAGGGAGGGAGGGTGCCCTTAAGTCGTCCTTAATCCACAATACCAATGCACATTCCTTACCTACCTCTATTAGCCAAAAACAGCGCGGATGCAGCTTGTTAGCAATGGGTACGAGTTAGGAGTATTAGTAAGCTAGGAATTTAGCCAATATAACGTACTTCGTTACTAACAAGGCAGCTTTTAAAAGCTAAGGAGGCCGTTATTTGTAGCTTGCGTGTAGCCTAACATAAGCAGCTAACTAAAGTGCTGCAAGATGGAAAGGAACAGCCAGGTGTGTGCGGTTATATGGACTCCTGGCAACATGTCGGTGGCATCTGAAATGTTGTTGTTCTCCTCCCGCTGCAAGGCAACGCTTACATGGCCTGGCAACATTGGGCCAGGTGTACCACCAGCACTCCCACTAGCACCACCACCTACCTCCAAGTGCCTACCCCACTGCTGTACCAGATCTGAGCCAGTGACAAGGGTTGGCGCGGCCGGCTCGAAAACGTTGTCGTGCACTGCCTGGCTCAATGGCAGCTCGTCTACCTGTGGCCGTGGACGCGTGCGCCTTGCGAACTGGGATCCCCTCTGGACTTTCGTGCTGGTACGCGGAGAGGCTTGAGCTGGAATTCTTACGGATTGTTTGACTGGCTTATTGGCAGACTTGCATTATCTTCACGGTTCTACACTCAAATATCCCAGCTGGTTCGATGGCATCTGTAAGTCCACAGCCCTGCCATGGCCGTAGTCGACAAGACGAAGTCGCTTATCAAGCTGTATGAAGAGGCCTTCCTGAGCCCCAGCCTCCTCAGCGGCGAGGGCCGCGACCTCCACTAGGCGGACATGCTCGAGGCCGACGATGACCCGGCGAGCATCATCCCGGGCAACACGCACAAGGACCTCGACACCTCACTGGAGCAGGGGGCGGCGCTTGGGTTCGCCGGCTAGATAGGAGAAAAGTGTGATAAGTTAACGAAGCTAAAGGACTCAAATAAAAAGGGCTGGCTGATTACGATGATATCAACTGCAACGCATACACAACATAACTCCTGTTGAATGCTTCTACACCATTGGCATTTTATTGTGTTTGAAATTAGTTACCAAACGGCAAACAGCTAAGAGACGGATAGTTGCAGTTTAGGCAGGGCGTCGTCCAGTGTTCGCGATAACTGTGGTTGGGCCTAAGAAGTATCGCCGCGCGTCTGCCCTAGTTGTAGAGGGAGGCTTGAGTCGTTGATCGGATCGAAGAGTCTCGGATCGAGGAGTCTCGGATTAAATAAGGTATTGAATTAATAAAAGCCGTGTCTTCCACGCCGAGGGCGACTCTGATCCTCTCGCACTTCCATCAGCGTCGACACCAGGGCGGTTCTACATGCCGGCCTAGGCTCTCCCATACGCGTTATTAGAGTACTCAACCTCGTTGCCTAAGATGCTAAACTTGTAGTACATCCTCACGTTACTGCGAAGCGTTCGAATGGTCGTCCCTGGTCGTCGTCGTCCTTTGCAAGTGTCGGCAAGGCTAGTAGGTTATTAGACAGGAAACTTGGATGCTAGGTAAGATTAAGATACGTTCTGCAGGTGAGGGAAAATCGGATGCCACGTACGAGCAGGTCGTAAATTTGGATCCTCGTTGATTCCAGCAGGGAGGATGCAAGTTGCGCCTCTTGAGGAGCTGTGCGCTCTAGATGCCGTGGCGTATGATGAGTTCGGCCTCCTCCCTTATCGGCTGGCATTGGTCTTGGGATAGTTATAGTCTTCGTAGGCTGAGTAGCCGATATATCGAAACAGGGGAAGAAGGAGAGAGGTAAATTGCCCTGCTGGTTAAGAAAAGGCAAGCCCGGACGGGATATAAGGCACCAGCAGCTGGCACCAGGTCTAGCAAACCACAGGTGGCTACAACGGAGCTTGTCCCCTGAACCGAGGAGAACGGCAGGACTTCATGCCAGCCTGCAGCCATCCACTGGTGTCCACCACTCTATTTGTGCCGCCGCCTGCCGGCCCCCTTCTGTAACTTGGCGAAGCTAACTGCTTAGCACCGTGCTTATCTAAGTCCGGCAGAAAGGGCTTGCCTTGCGAGGGTTCGCAAGCGCCCTAAGTGCCTCTTGCTAAGAAGTCCCTTTCCTTAGGCGGGCTTACTTGCGGCACAAGGGGCTAGTCTATAAGGGAAATGCAAGCTCCATAAGTACCTCTTGCTAGGGTACATACTCCACAAGTGTTTGGCGCGGCTGCCTCAGTCGAATTAAGACTGGCCTCCTCGAGTTGTCCAGAGAACGCCTGCTGCATACAAGCTTGGCCCATCATTTGTGATGTGTGATACCATGCAAGCTATCCTTGCTGCACACTGAAGTGGTTAGTCTATGAGCGGATCGCCGTGCATCTGAAGGCGTCAGGCATGGGTCCTGGACCAGTCAGTCCTTCCCCAGGCGGAGGTGCAGAGAGACTAACCACGGAAGAGGTCACCTGTGCAAGGCCGTCCTGTTAACATCGAGCGAAGGCCGTGCTACATCCGATTTATGCTCGGGTCTGGGGAGCGCGCGGGAGGCAGGCTATGCCGGTACTGGCGACGTAAGACATGGCTCATGACTGCCTCTCTACAGCGCTGACACATACATACGTCTGTCCCAGCAGCCGGCCGCCTCTTCATCCACAGCTGACCTGCTGCCACAAGCGACATCTCCCCCCCATTCTCATGACGAAGCTCTTCCGGGAGAGGCCAGTTGCGCGCGTTACCACCCGTGCCGACCATGGCAGGCAAAATCAACTCACTGCGGAGACATTGGAGATGCTGGATATGGGAGGGTTGCGGCCGCGCTGGCGACCGCAGGTCCTGGAAGACTGAAATTAGGCCCTGCCTCCAGCGGCGGGAGGGAGGCCTGTTCCAATAAGACATGGCTCGCCGTTGCCCTCCCCAGCGCTGACACATGCGCCCGTCCCAGCAGCCGATCGAGTCATTCCTCCCCCCAAGCAAACCCTGCCGCGCCAAGCGAGACTCATCGACGCGATGCGCCTGACGAAAGCTAGCCAGTCACGCGCACTTCCACCAACGCTGGCGACCGGCGCGACACCGTCGCCGCACCAACACCGGCCCACCCGGGGCACGTCATTAGGACAAGGTTTCCGCGTGGGAGCCGTAACTAGGCGGCGATTTTACACGACTTACCAAGCCTAGAGACCTCACCCTACTCTTCGCCTGCCTATATCGCGCCGAAAAGCTCATCGCCGGTGCTTACGCGACGGAGAGAGAGATGGGAGGCATCCAGGGCCAGATAGGGTAGAACGAGGATCTTCGGCGAAATGAGAATCAAAGTGCGCGGGCTTGATAGCCAGCAAGAGCGAAAGGGGGGAAAGTGGGTGTATGAAGAAGTCAAGAGTACAAGAAGGGGACGCCGGGGGAGGCGGCTCCTATTTATGCTCACAGCGACAGCTGTGAGGCGCCGTAACCAATGGGCGAAAGCGGCGCGCGGTCGGCGCGGCATCATGCCGAAATGGGAGGGCCGCTAAACCCGGCGGGCACGACAGCGTGTTCGAGATTACAATTTAGATACGTAGGTAGTAATATCGCAAACTCAGGGAAAAAATGAACCTACTTAATCCACTCGCCGCCGCTTACGAAAATGCCAAAACGCTAACTTCCTCAACGCCCAAGGGGCGTCTGCTCTGGGGAGGCTACCATGGCCGTCGGAGAAGCCAGGCAGCTATTATCAACTCGGACAAACCGACCCTAGCCCAACCCCTAAGCTCGCGGCCGTCAGCAAGCCGATGCAGTCGTCGAGGATAACTTCGATGGACTTTTATAGAAAGGGGCCAGACCTGTCAGGCAAAAAGGGACAGCGAACGGCACTATAAACGTGCTAATTGTCTGTGTAGGACGCCGGGGCCGGAGGCGAACTTCATGTTGCCGTTGACTCCCTCACAACGCCAAGGGTAGGGGAGAAGCTCCCTCCTATCTATTACTAAGTAAAGTAGTAGGTGATGATCATATAAATATGAATGATAATGCCAGGTATTCCTAATCAGTGCCTATGCATGTGATCTGAACCAGCGTCTGGATGGAACGTAACCAGCTGAATCATGGGGGCAGCCAATGCCTCAATGAAGTGGCATGATACATCTCGTGTTGATGCCATGGAGTAAATGTCCGCCGAGCTTCCAGAATGTGAATGGATTACCTAGTCATTGAATATACGCACTTATTAAGAGAAGTCCCTCAACTCCAGCATTCCCCCTCAACCCCACTCCATCCCCCTGGTATATGAATTTCCCGGGCCGATACCCGCCGTGTCGGCAAACTCGCCGTGTCGGCAAACTCGCCGTGTCGGCGTACTCGCATTGTCCACGTACTCGCCGTGTTTACGCATTCGCCGTGTCGGCGTGCTCGCCGTGTTGGCCACCTTCTCCACACAAAGCCACGCGGGGCGAATAAGGCCCCATCCCTGCCCGTTCTATGTCACGGCGATGTCAAGAGAGCGGCTAGCGGGGGGCCTAGACTATCGTGCTTCTTCACGCATTTACCTCAACGTTGAATATGGGGCTCCCGGTGGGTGCGAGAAGAACAAGGAGAGGCCGGGGAATGGGGGTCCAAATAAGAAGCCGAGGTCAAAACGACCGGCACAACCACGATGCCCTCGTACATGGTAAACTTTGGCCCAGCCCCGCGTTCTGGAGCATAAGCCAAGGGAGGCGAGCCGCGCAATGCGAGCACGAAGAAAATTTTATATCGAGCTGCGGGGGCCCCCCTTATAAAGGGGGTTTGTGCATCGCGCCAAAGGTAGGCGGGGCTGTGGCACTTGTAGGCTATGGCACGTGCAGGCTATGGCACGTGCAAGCTACAGCCTCGTGCGCCTCGTGCATTTTGCGCACAACTGCGGGGAAGCCAAAAATAGGGGACACTTGAAAATGCAAAGCGATATCCATATCCAGTACTAATACAGTTGTAACTTCTACCGGTAGTGCTAATACAATGTAGGGAAGAAGAGAGGGCAGTCTCGATGCCGCCGTTGTGCCGTTGTGCCAATCTAGGTACATGGGTATTCCCAACCCATCCGGTCCCACAAACGCCAGACCCTAAAACCGAAGCCGAAGCAGAGCAACCAAGCCAAGAGAGCAAGAAAATCCAACATGCCGACACCAACAAAAAACCCAGTCTCAAGAAACCAGAGACGCCCGCCGACAGCCAAAAGTATTGAGGCTATTCCTTTTTTCCCTTTGTGCCGCCTTCCAAGCCTTATACCGCCTCCCAATCCATAGCTTCGACCATGAACTCCCACTGCTCCTCGTCCGTCCCCACAAGGTCCATCTCGTCGAGGCTCCCCCCTCCGCTCGCGCCGCTGGCCTGCTGCGCGGCCGCGACCGCAGCTGCCTTACTCTCGATCACGAACTGCTCGGCGACAACGAAGGCGCGATCGAAACCCTCAAAGATGGTGGTCAGGATGCCCTCGAGGTCGTACGTCTCGAGCGGCGCGGCCATCTTGCCGTTCCGCACGCCCGCAGCAGTGGTGGTGCCTGCCGTGGCGGACCCGGACCCGTTCACGCCGGCGGCGGCGGCGGCGGCGTCGACCGCATCCACATTCTTCCAGCGATTCCGCAGGTCCTTAGCCCGCGCGAGCTGCCTGCGCACCTCGCCCACGCCTAGGACGGCATGCAGGGGGTTGTCCTCGTGGTCGAGGGCCTCCAGCACGTTGGCGTGGTATCTGTGCTCGTATTTGTACCCCGCAGCGGCGCCTCCCTCTCTGCTTCCCGACCGGGGGTCGCTGTCGCTGCCGTCATTGTGCCCCTGCATGGGCGGTTGGAAGGGCCGGCCGGGGAAGTCGCGCGAGATGGTGATGCCGAAGACGCCGAGCAGGTGCACCAGCGCGCGCTCGCACAGCATGTAGTACTCGAAGAAGTCGAGCTTAAACATCAGCTCGGCCTCGGCGACGGCGGCGCGGTCGACATCGGGCCCCAAGCGCTCGGTCGCTTGGTGGTAGCCGGTAGCCAGGAAGGGCAGCTTCCATTTGAGACGGCGGACAATTTTAGTGTAGCGGGTGAGCTCGGCGATCGCCGTCGTGAAGGCAACGCGGCGCAAAGAGAGTGAGGAGGAGGCGGCGGCGGGGGCGGGAGTGGCGGAGGTGGTCGTCGGCGTCGACGGGGGTGGCGTGGACGAGGAGATCTGGAGGGTGGTGACGCTCAGCCGGACTTTCGAAGGGGCGGAGCTGGAGCGCCCGCTGGCGTACGCCCAGCGGGAGCTAGATAGACCCGGCATGAGCGACTGGGGCCCTCGGCTATGACTATGGTTATAGTTATGGTGATGATGGCAATGGCGGTGGTAGTGATAATGACAGCAGGGACAGCGAGGGCGGAAGCGAGGGCGGCAGCGAGGGTGGCAGCGAGGGCGGCAGCCGCAAACGAAGGGAGGGGGGAGAGTCTTGATTGCCTGCGGTCGGCGCGGCCGGGGAGGTTCGGCTGGTTGCGGAGGGCATTGGCGATAAGGATAGAGCTATCTCATAGCAACCGATGAAACGAGCGTACCTAGGAGGTAGGATAGGAGACGGCATGGGTAGGTAGGGATGAGCACTGAGGGAGGGAGGGTGTGTGCTGTTGGGGACCAGAATAGTTCGAGCGAAAGACGGCCGATTTGACCAATAGCGGTGCGCCCAGCGGCCAT
Organism: Barbatosphaeria neglecta; assembly: GCA_022813145.1. Classification (NCBI taxonomy): domain Eukaryota; kingdom Fungi; phylum Ascomycota; class Sordariomycetes; order Barbatosphaeriales; family Barbatosphaeriaceae; genus Barbatosphaeria; species Barbatosphaeria neglecta. The sequence continues at coordinate 10,714 of JAKLNC010000051.1, forward strand.
CCAATTTAAAGCGGTACCTGCGCTGCCCGCCGTGCGTCGCGGATGCACGTGAGCGCTGCAGCCCAGGGCGCAGCAGGTGGAGGGTGACTAAGCGGCCATCAATGGCTTCCACGCAACCGAATCAGCTACGCAAGAGCATAAACACGACGAATACGCACACGTGGCAGGACGCAGTACATTAATGTGTATCAAATTCTCAGTTGCATGAAAGGCGTTTTACGGACTCGATAGCGTGTACGATACATGAGTTCGTCACTTGGGAATACCCTCTAGCATTCTGCCAGAATTAGATGATAGCACCCAAACAGGCGAGCCAGGACGGAAGAGGGCAAATTTACACCAAGCCTCCCTATAAAGACGCTAAGCTGCCGGGTCCGTTGGAGAAAACAGACGATCCTCAGCCATATCTGGTAATTATGCCTCGATCGACGGACTCCGCAATTGAGGAAGGAGTATGAAACGAGGCTGAGAGGACGGGCGGGACCGCCGCGGGCTAAAGTTGCTCGGTGAGTCGGACGGATAATATAGGGCTACCACTATAACCGTGCTATATTGCGTTATGCCAGATCCAGGGAGTCGGGTCCGGACCAGGGGACGGGGAACGGGGAACGGGGAACGAGGAATGGGGAACGGGGAGGTACGCCCCAATGCCTCTTAGTGTTTACTTTCGTTCCACCCTCATGAGCGTGGCGGACGGAGTGAAGCCTCAATACCCGACGGCGGCATTCCCCAGTCAATGACCGAGGAGGGGACGGAGGGGGGTTATAGATTAGCTAGTAGATTGGTCGCCGTCTAGTGGTGGGGAGGGAGGATGCATCGTCAGATGAGAGTGGACTGGGCACGATAATAGGATCTAGAGTAGAGGAAGCCTCGGCGTGGAAGGCAGTATTACTATATAAAGCTCCATCTTGCCGGCCTCGTCTTGAATATAATTTGGTCAATCCCAACAGCCAGCACACACGCACACACCTCTCCTCAGCCATCTCACCAAAAAAAAAGAAAAAGACGAAAGTATTAGCCATCTCACATCGACCAAAATGGCCACCCCCATCCCCATCTGCAGCTACGGCAACAACTCCGACGTCGCCCAGACTGTGCGGACCCAGCTGCTGCCCGACTTTGATGGTACCAACACCCCCTCCCCCCCTTCCCCCCCTCCCCCTACTTTATCCCTCCCTCTTCGGTATTCTAGCAACAACAGCTGACCCACCCCCTGAACAGTCGCCCACATCTGCCTCTCCCTCTCAGCCGCCGAGTCCGAGCTTCCCGCCATCTGCGCCGGCGACCTCGCTACGACACCCTCTTCCGGCCTCGGCACCAACGCCGGCCTGTCCGCGGACCAGCGCAAGGTGCCCCGCGCCGTCGTCTTCGGTGCCGGCATCCCCGAGGCCGAGATCGCCCGCGTGATCGACGCGGTACGCGCCCGCGCGCCGGGTGTCAAGCCCGTGCAGGTCACGAAGCAGGATGTGCTGGATGCGGGGGCGGAGGGGCCGAAGCCGAATGTGGAGGTTATTGTGAAAATTCTGAAGGAGAAGCTTGCTGGTATTTAGGGGGAGGTGGTGACATGGGGATATGTACCGTAGGGGCTTGGCGAACATAACTGTCCGGCTGGTATTGTAGACAAGCGTATATGACTACGTACCTATCTAAATACATTACCTATCTGCCTCTACTCCAGCATACCCAGCAACGAAGTGACGACTAGCTGGTATACAGTATGGCATGGAGGGTGTCATTTACCCATTTTACAACAGTAAAGACGAGACTGGAGCTCCATGCCTGAAGCTGCTACCTGCTCTGCTCGTTGAACCGCCTATCTATAAGGTACTTAGTGAGATGAGGAGATCTTGGTAGCTTTGTGCTTCGAATGGGGAAGGCACGGTCTCGTGCCTATGGGTAATGGTCACTACCTTCCCATCTCCCACCTTCAATTCCGCAGGCAGAGACCTCTGTACTTTCTCGATAGGACTAAACTCCTGGGCAGCGGCGACGCATTAAATGCTTTCGATGACGAGAACCGACGGATGGGGGAGGGTGATGCATAAAACAGCGTCTCCCCTCCCAAGCGTCCACGCCATTTCCATCCTTCGTTTTTTTCCCGCAACCATCACTAGCATTCTTCCGTCGCATCGCACATCTTATCATCTTTTCCCTTCCGCTCGTTTTACGCCGCCGCTACCAGTTAAGCCCCTGGTAGTAATAACACGCCACTGATATTCATAAGCGTGCACACTCCACGACCTCAGAACCCATCTTACCTTTGTCTGCTCGAGGAGAGGCAAGCAAGAAAGCAAGCAAGCAAGATCCTCCTCTCTTTCTCTTCCACGAAACAACTAGTGGTGGTACACCGCACCATGTATTTCGCCAAGTACTTCGGCCTCGTAGTCGCCCTGGTGGCAGGCAACGCCATGGGCATCAATGGTACGTTTGTCTTCCCCTCCTCCATTTTTACCACCACATATCCTTTCCTGTGGAGAGGACCGTAGCTGATCAAACGGCAGTCCGGTTCGACCCTGCGTACGACAACCCCGACTTCTCCTTGGAGTCGGCCACCTGCTCGACGGGCGAGAACGGCCTGCTGGACAAAGGCTGGACGACGTTTGGCAGCCTCCCGCGCTTCCCCAACATTGGCGGCACTGACGCCGTGACGGGCTGGAACTGTACCGAGGTCAGTGACCTCTTTGTAACACCTGGTACCACCTACCTTGTCAACAACTAACAACTAAATGCTGTCACTTCAGTGCGGCTCCTGCTGGAAGCTCACGTACGAGGGCCGGAGCGTCTGGATCCTGGCTGTCGACCACGTCGACGACGGCTTCAACATCGGGCTGACAGGCATGGACAAGCTCACTGACGGACAAGGCGCCGAGGTAGGCCTGATCGACGCGGAGGCTGAGAAGGTCCATGGCAGCTGGTGCGGCGTTGGCTTGCCGCTCTAAGTGGTCCATACGCCGTTCATCATCTCGTTTGGAAGATGGCCGAGGTGGGTTGGCTCGTCACTGTACAAGTCCCTGGCTTAGGGGTGCAGACATATATTTTTAGCGTGCGTGAATAGCAGTCGTCTTGCGGGCGGAAGATGAGGTGACTTGTAAAAAGCAGGTTCCCGTGATGGTGACTCGTATGCTTCACCTCGCCACTCTAGTTTCCTACTACTTACCTCGTTACTAACCTCATCACTATGTACTTACCTCAGTACTTACCTAGGCTCTATGCATCTTCCCGGAGTTTCATGGCGGCGCCAGGTTTCTCTCCACCTTCCCTTACTCCAGTTCCAGCGGCGTGTTGAGCAAGAAGGGGTCGCTGAGGATGCGCCGCTTCGCCCGCCGGGCCATGACGAGCCGGTCGCGCGGGCTATCCTCAGCGAGGAGCATGGCGTGCACGAGCACGGGAAAACGCTGGCCCACACGGTTGGTGCGGCGGAAAGCCTGCACCTCGTCGGACTGGAAGCGCAGCGGGCCGGTCAGGACCTGGTAGTTGGCCGTCTGGAGGTTCAGGCCCGTGCCGGCGAGGTAGAAGGGCGCGATAAAGATGCGGTGACGGCTCTGGCTCTTGGCCTGCCCCTGCCCCTGGCCCTGGCTCTGCCCCTGAGTTTGCATCGACTGGCCCTTACCCTGGCCCCGGCCCTGGCCCTGGCCCTGACATTCGCCCTGGCGCCGCGCTGGCGGGGATGGCTTGAGCAGGGCCCAGTCAGCCAGGATGGCGTCCTTCTCCGACGCCTTTAGATCCGGGTGGAACAGCGCGGGGTGCGCGTCGGGCCGGCGCTGGCGAATGGCCAGGTACAAGAAGATGGCCTCGCCCAACGTCGGCGTCAACACCACCATCTTCTTCATCGCGGGGTTCTCGGGCACGAACCATGGCTTGCCGGCGTCACAGGGCGGGACCGGCAGCGGCGGGCGCGATGCCGGGTCCGCCTCCAACTCGTCGAAGAGGTCGAGGATGAAGTCGAGCTTGGCGCTGTGGGCCGTGACCTGGTCGAGGTGCCGCTGGAAGAGGCGCACGGAAGCCACCTCGGCGGCGCGGTCGGCTGCCTTGTCGAGACCGCAACTGGTGGCGATGTGCGCGCGCAGCCACGAGGCGGAAAAGACTATCTCCCCGCTGAGGATGAGCCGCGCCGCCCCCGGGAAGGTGGAGACGACCTGGAGGATCTCGAGGGCAGCGTACCCCGCCGGCGAGCGCTCTGCTACCTGCAGATCAGACATATCCGCGCCCGTGTCCGCGTCCGCGTCCGCAGGCCCGTTGCCGTCTCGATCCGTGGAGCCTGCTGATAGCAGCTCGGCCTGCACACGGTCCGCAACGGCCTGGACGTCCGCGGCGAAGGCGGCGGGGATCCGCACGCTGTGCCGGATGGGCTGGACGGGCTTGATGAGCGCGATGGCCTGGCCGAAGAAGGGCGTGTCCTCGGTGTTGCGGATGACTAGCTCTCGCGAGAGTAGAGAGCGTGCCTGTGTGCGGAAGGCGCTCTGCGTGGCCGGTGAGGCGTCCTCGACGATAGCTGCCCGGTAGGCCAACTCCAGCGCGGCGAGGGCTTGCGGCCCACGGCAGTGGTGGCGGTGGCGCTGGTATCGCCCCGAGCCGTCTGCCGCCATCGCGTAGCCCTCCCACTCTGCCCTGTGCAGGATGTCGAGCGTCGTCTCCATGTCTGTCAGGCTGTTTGGGAACGGCGTGCCCGTGACGGACCAGAAATCGAAGCTGCTGTCGCTCTCCTCGCCTCGAATGTGCTTGTGCGCTAGCGCGAGGGACACCGCAGGCGACCCGGCGCGGCGGACCTTGTGGAACTCGTCGACGAGCTGCAGGCCGACGGGACAGCCGTACACCGTCGTCACCGCCGGTGGGCCCTTCGTCGCGGCACCGGCCCTACCGGTCTGCTTACGTCCCGCCCATGACGCCGTCGCCGACGTTGGCTGCCTCGACTTACCACTGCTGCTGCTGTTGCCAGCTGGCCCGGTGATGGGGACGGGAATCTGGAACTCATCCTGGAATTTTCTGGCGTCGTGCGTCGTGAGGAAGACAAATCGCTCCGGAGCCTTGACGCTCGCGTTGGTACTAGGACCCCATGCGCAGCCCCCGACGGGCCGTCGCTGGTTTTGCTGCTGTTTCTTAACGTCGTTCGGGCGGCAAGTGTGGCAGGTGTATCGGTAGTCCTGCACCTTGGGGCCACCCTCTGAGCCGGGCGAGGGACGGCGGCCGGGCGCTGCCGCTATCGTCGTCTTGAGCTGCGTTTTGAGGTCGGCGGGACACTGCAGCTCGCGCGGCACCTTGGTGTGGAACAACACGGGGTGGTAGAACGTCGCGTTGAGCTGGCCATCGACCAGCGCCTTCTTCCAGTCCTCGACCACCCCGCTGGGCACCATGATCAGCGCGGGGCCCCGGGCGAGAGAGCCGCTGCCGCTCGCGGCATCGACCAGCCTGCGTGTGATGCCGTCGGCCTTGGCGTAGCACTCGATGCCCAGCTTGTTGCCGCACTTACAGGGGCCCTGGTTTGCGTCGTCGTGCGATGAATGCCGTCGCTGGTCGACGGGAACCGCGTCCCACTCGCGCTCCACCTCGGCTTTGCTGTGGAAGATGAGCGCGCGTAGCAGGCACAGCGCGAGGCAGATGTGTGTCTTGCCCGTCCCCGGGGCATCGGCCAGGATGCCGCCGCACAGTTGCCGCCGCCGGCAGGTGAGCATCTGGAAGGCTGTCCACAGCTGCCGCGGCGTGATGGCGATCTTAGTGCCCGGGATGGCTACGGACCGCCGCTTGGGGTCGCGGTGTTCCTCCGGTTTGAGCAGCAGAAGCCGGCAGCACTCGGTCCACTCTTGGCTTGTCGGGGATGCCGCCGTCGGCAGGGCGGCGTGCAGGTCGCCTTCGAGAATGTCGCCTTCGCCGGTGTCCGTCTTAAGGCGGGCTAGGATCTGCCAGTCTTTCGTGGCATATGCCATTGCTTCCTCCCCCTCGCCCTCCCCCTCCCCCTCTCTCTCTCCCTCTCCCTCTTCCTCCTCATCTCCCTTCTCAGTTCCATTGTCGTCCTCTTCATCCGAAGAGCTGGGATCCCCCCCCTCACTGCCGGCACCTTCATCGTCGCCATCGACGCCACCGCGCGAGCCGCTCGCGGTCCTGAAGCTGTCTTCGTCTATGTCAACCTTCCCCACGGCAGGACCCGCCTGATCGCCGTCCAGCGTCCACTCGCGCGTCCGACTCAGCCTCAGCTTGCGGCTCAGGCTCCGGTCCAGCTCCAGCCCCGTCTCTGCCCTCAACCTACCTCTGATAGATGAGGTCCCGCCTAGGGATATGGGCTGCTTCTCCTGTTCCAGAAAGAAGTACAGCGTCGACCAAGCGGCGGGATCTCGCTGGAACAGGGGCTCCAGCTCGACGAGCACGGCGGCGATCTGATCCACCCTGTGGATGACGTGCACCACCGCAGCGCCCCCGCGCCGCCAAAGCTGCAGGGTCAGATCCCTGTCCGAAGCGAGCTTGAATCGGTACTGCAACATGGCGATGAAGATGTCGCTGCTGAACCGTTCGGGTAGGTGGGCCTGCTCCGCGTCAGCATCGGAATTGGCGGCTGTGGATGGGAAGAACTCGGAAAGCATGCCCCTATGTTCGTCCCCCCCGAACACAACCTCGTACTGCATCGCGCGGAGGTCGCACTTCGATTTCGTCCGATCCGGAGATGCCGACGACTTTTTCGTTCTGGGCTTCGAGGCGGGCCGCCCGCGGCCTCGTCCCGCTATCGTACTCATCTCGGTGTTGTGGCGGCTGCTGATCTGGTCGAACGTCTCGTCTGCGCTACTTCCTAAGTTGATGTCCGCCATACGTCGTCCTCCACGAAGCACAGTCTCCGGGTGATTTCGTATTTTCTCCGGGAGAGACAGAGAGACGTAGCGCTGTTGCGGGTGTGACTTAGGCAGTTTTCGAAAGATGGACGCGGGACCCAGCAAGGGAAGGGGCAGATAAGAGGCAGAGGGCGAGCAACAACCACAGTTCAAGGTTTACAGGAACAAGTCAAACCTGAGTATGGGTCAGAGGGAATACAAGCCTTGTTTAATACTTGTCCCGCAACAGAGATGGCCACATAGGTAGGTCCTGAACAGTACCGAACAATACCTTTGTCGACGGAGAAATCCATTTCTTGTTCGCCCTCTTGTTCTCCCTCCGTCATGCATTCTGCGTCATAAAGAGAGGGACCCAACGCCCTTGACGCTGTAGGTTGGGGCGGAGACAAAGGAGATAAAGGAGACAAAAAAGAAAGGGGACAGGAGAGACAGGGGACAGTAGAGACAAGGGACGGGAGGGACAGGGGACAGGAGAGACAGAGGACAGGAGAGACAGGACAGAAGAGACAGCAGACAAGAGAGCCAGTACAGACGCCCTCGCAAGCCCTTCGCACGGCGACAAAGGCCTACTCAGGATGGCCTCAATTCCGCTCTCCCGGTGGCATCGAGGTTGGCGGCCCATCCAGCTGATTAATCAGCCGGAGGCGTTTAGTTGTGATCGTCGGCGGCCGTAAGTGCGCTGTCGGAAAAAGCCCAGTCGGCTCGGTGCCAATGCCCATGTGCTGCGCTCCATTCGAGCATCGACGCCGCTGACTCGAGAAGAATTTGACGCGAAGTTCCACCCCACCAGGAAACTTTGGTTGCAGCAAGGCTAATTGATGTACAGTAGGTAGACGGGTTCATATTCCGTCTGGTGGCCGGCCGGTACGGCAGGTCGATCCTTCCGCAACGGCAGACAACGGATAAAGTGGGGACGGAACTTTTTAGTGTCTCCAACTCTGGAGGCAACACGACAACGACCTGACGGTGGCTAAAATCCGCCCAGGCATCCATCCGCCAAGGCACACATCACCAAAAAACGGGAGAACTTCCAACGACACAAAAAAGTGCGCACCAAGCGTCAATGAGCTCTCGTGTTTCCCGGCTCGGCCATAGCAAAAGCGTCGCTGTCTACCTCCTCCCCGTGCTCTACCCCGGTCCGAGGCGGAGACAGAGAAGGTACGAGTACGTGCGAGGTTGGCTTTGGTCATCGGCAACTCGTAGACATGCCGCTGGCGAACCGGGGTGTTTCGCCAGACGAGACCGGGCTCGTTCTTGCGACGCCGTCGGCGGTTGAAGGGTGGAGGGTAGACGGGTGAGCAGACGGGTGAGCAGACGGGTGAGTAGATAGGTGAGTGGACGGCCGCGAAGCAAAGCCCGCAGCACGGTCTTATGCACGCTGCACTAAAAGGTTTCCTGCAGCTGCGCGGCACCCTCATTGACTGACGCGGTGCCGCATGATTGGCCCGCGAACTGCTTTCGCGCCGGCTCCCCGCAACGCCCATGTTCGCGGGGTCTCTCTCTCGGTTCGCAGTATGCGGCGGCAGGCCGACTCATCGAGTCGAGTTGTGCATGGCTAGCCGACTGGCCGGTATGCACATGTGTCGTGAGTGTCGTGAGTGCTCCGTCCCCCGAGCATAAAGAGACCGGGTCCCCCCCTCCGCCTTCACTGTACACTCCTCCTCGAGGCCTATTCAAGGCATCGCGCCCTCCTCGTTGGCCTTCCGGCCCTGCGTCCCCGTCCTCTCCAGTCGCTTTGTACCACGCCTCAGCCAGCCCCTGGCGGCTTTCTCTAAGGGTCCTTCCAAAGCCTCTCTCCAACCCCCAGCTGCCAAGATGGAGGACTGGTACTGTTCCCATTCGGCTACCAAGCATACGCCGAACCCGTTCGACCCCAGGTTCTCTCAGTTCGCCGACCCGGACTTGGACGTCGGCTCGGGGCTGGACACAGGCATGGCTCCCTCTCCGAATATGCACGTCTTGCAGGGCGAGTTTGCTCATTGACCCGCACACACAGATCTCACCCAGCACTATCTCGCCCACCCGTACCCCACCTACATAGCAGAGTTATCTGGCACCCCCCGGGTCTTTGTGTCAAATGACGGGCTCGGTCCACTCCTCAACCCTGGGATCGACGTGCCTCTTCAGCCCTTTGTGGGCTTGGCGCCACCCACGGATGAGAACCGCTCCATCTCGAGCGGCAGCTACACCTTCAGCGCTATCGATCCCGGCGACCAGCGTCTCCCTGCTCCGCCACCACGTCCCGAGGCCCAGCGTCTGCCTGCTCCGCCACCGCGCCCCGAGGTCCGGCGGTATGTACCTCCGCAGCGGCAGCCTCCGTCTGAGGAGGAGTGGGAGAAGAGGAAGCCGGCCATCCGGGAGCATTACATCGAAGGCAAATGTACCCTCAACGTGACAAGAGAAAGGATGAAAGAGCTCGGCTTCGTCGCCAAGTCCGTGGTAGCCTCCTTCCACTCTCCCTGCTGACACTAGACCCCGTCTGACATCCTGCTTGTGGTCTAACACTGTTGCCAACCACAGTCCCAACATGTACAAGAAGCGTATCCTCAACAAATGGGCCAAAGAGGATCCCACGTGGCGCAAAAACAAGGCCAAGGCCAAGAGTCAGGCTCTCTCCCACCGCCAATCTCAGTCTCTGCCTCAGCCTCAGCCTCTGCCTCAGCCTCAGCCTCAGCCTCAGCCTCAGCCTCTGCGCCAGCCGCAGCCGGAAGCGCTGCCCTTCCCTTATCGCGACTGGTGCGCGGTAGCTCTACCTATAACGCGGAGGAGCGACCTTCTCTCTCCGCCCCAGAGCTACCTCGAGATGCAGCTCCGCCGAGCCGTGTTTGACCTCCACGAGCAGTCGTTCCGTCAGATGGTATGGAAGATCGGCGATCGTCACCGCGTCCAGGAAGACGAGTACGACGATTTGTTCATCACCGCCGTAGAAGTGGCCAAGTACAAGGCGCTCGGCAACACGCCCGCATCGCGAGAGCAGGATCAGGCCAAGCGTCACGAGGTGATGTCGAAGCTGAAGGCGGTGCTCAAAGAGGGCGGGCTGTTCGCGGTCCCCGTGATCATGGCGTGTGCCCTGCGCCTCCTGCGGGAGCGCCATCGGAAGACCGCTCACTCGTTCCTCGAAGAGACCGGCAAGGGCGCGCTGCTGGTCGGCTCCCAAGGAGGGGCCCTCATCTATCCCATCATAGACATCTTGCGCCGCCTATGCGACCCCCGTAGCGACGCGTCCTCGGAGCACGCCATAGCCCTGACCTTCCAGTTTTGCATCGAGATGGTCATTAAGAACCTGCCCGACGGCAACCTGACGGTGCTTTCCTTGCTCGGCTTCTACAACAACTACGTCAACAAGGTTGCAGACAACATCGAGTGGTCATGCAAGCAGCTCGGGACGCTGTTGCACGAGGCCGAGTATCTATACGACAGGGACAGCGACGTTACGCTCGAGATGATGGGCCAGCAGCTGTTTCTCTTGCAGGCGAAGCGGGATATGGCGGGGCAGGACGCTTCTGCAGTCGCCGCCGCCGGGGACGAGGTGAAGAGGGTGACGGAGGACATGTACTGGCGCATCCGCGGGCGCCTGGATCGCGAGACACGCCCCGGCGAGGATCCCAACGGTAAGCTACTGGAGCAGCTGAGGGATGTGTACCACGTCATGGCCGTCAACTTTGGCAAGAGGGGGGAGAAGTGCATGGCCCAGATAATACTGCGGGACCAGTACCTCGGCGACCTCGGGCAGGTTGACGGCTTCGAAAGGATGACTCGCGCCCTCCTCGAGGAGTTGGGCGCGGACGAGCGGGCCACTCAAGGGCTGGACGCCGAGGAGATGCGTCTATAGGAGACGGACGTGGAAGAGGGTGGCGACGGTGCCTGAGCCCCGCATGCAGGAGGTTCACCGTTATCTACAAGCTTCTACTCTGAGGGTAAGCGACGACTTCATCTGTGCTGAACACAGTCCTATCTTTTTCCATGTCGTTGTTGTCCATCCAATTTCGAGACGAGAAGGTTTTCGTTTGTCCAGACGGTTTACGACAGATCTACAGCTGGCCGCTAGGCATTACGACCCCATGAAAGAATCAGACCAACTAGCAATAGTTCACACTCTTCCTTTTTCTCTTTAGGTAGATCATCATCCTGTTGTTTACTTGTCGACAGCGCTTCTCCTAATAACATACTGCTCCGTTCAATTCGGCATACTCATTACCTATGATATTCTTGCTTTTGGACCTGTGTATTTTCTTAGAGCTCGATTCTCTGCAATCGCATATTCCCTCGTCGTCAAGAGTTAGACACTTATAAGTGCCTATGTAGTTACCTTCGCGTGGCTCCTGGCGAGATCACGTGTGGGGAGTGGTGTCTCCGCCGACGAGGCTGTTCCTACACGTATAATACCCGAGTCAAGTAAAACACAACCGGAGAGTAGGACTCCCGGACGGGCATTTGGAGCTATGATAGTTTGTTTGATGATAAACTCATCTGGGTGCCTCTAGGTACCTACGCCGGCCAGTCTGAACTAATACCGCTTATAGCTAATACTGCCTACCTTGTCCAAGCTGTAACATGCGGCTCGGTTCACAAACGAGTTCTTGTTAGGTACCTACGTAGGTACTTAGCTTGATATTTTTTTTTAAAAAAAAAAAGGCAGCCGGACCAATAGAATCGTGCATCAACTACTGTTAGTGCGGCGGGTGGCAGTAGGCGTTAGGTCAGTCCCATCTCAGCCCAACGAGAAGCGAGTCCGCTTTCCAGCTTCCGGTTTGATACCTGAGGAATGCGTTCTAGATGCGTCCCTGGCTAGCTGCGACAAAGAAGCCGCTCGTCCACGTTCTTCTTGCTTCCATCGGATGAAGCAGGGACAACAGAACGCGAACACGCCCTTGCTTCCGGTCGTGACGCGAATTGATTTTCTTGTTGACTTGGACTTCTCAGAAATCGTTATTTCACAATTTACGTGCGCGCTTCCCGCAACAATTACTGACCACACGACAGGCGTGCTTCGTTCGCTCTCTCCCTTACATCGTTACTGCAGTCGGTACGACGTCAATATCAATTCGACCGCGCGATCGATTGATTTGATCTCGCTAGAGTGTCCAGTCGAAAAAGAGAAACGAGAAAAGAAAAATAACGGCCCACGATGTTCGAGGACAATCCGGACGTGATCCAGGGCGACCCGGAGAACGGAACGGAGACGCCGCTGGTGCTGATCCACGACGGCGGCGGCACGACCTACAGCTACCACCTCCTGGGCTCGCTCGGTCGGCCCGTCTATGGCATTTGGAACCCTCACTTTCTCGCTCCTTCTTCCCCCATGTCGTCTCCTGCGGCGGACCATTCCCATGTCCACCCGCAGGGCCTGACCTTCTGGGAAGGCGGCATCCCTCAGATGGCGCGCTACTACGCCACGCTGGTCGATAAGGTGGTGTCTGTGCACCCATGCGGCGATCGCCGCGTCATCCTCGGCGGCTGGTCGCTAGGCGGGCTGCTGGCGCTCGAGACCGCCGCCGTGCTGGCGGAAACATACCACCCCGCGGTCCGCGTCATCGGCATCATCATGATCGACAGCGTGTGCCCGTATTCGAAGCCTTTCCCGAGCAACTCGCCGCGTGTGGTTCCCGCTCTGCCCCCGTATACGGAGCCGTATGCGCACCTATTCCGGGCCACGTCGCCGAGTGCTGCTGATGTAGATGCCGAGCCGGAGAAGAAGGAGGACATCACCGTGCTGGTGGTGGAGCGCAAGATCCAGTGGGCGGAGACGACGCGCATCGACACCCGCGCCGCCGTTGAGCGCTGCTTCGCCGAGGCCACCGAGATGGTCAAGCAGTACGTTCCGCCGCGCGTGTGGGCGACCGCTGGCCCGGGTATGGCCAAGAATAGCGCGAAACTTCCATCCAGCGCGCAGACGCTGCCGCCCATCCCGGCGGCTGTTCTCCTGCGGTCCATGAATGCCGTTCCGATGCCGGACGAGAGCTACGAACGTGGCGATGAGCACGATGACGAGCACGGAGTTGAGCACGACGGTGACCACAACGATGAACATGATGATGAGCACGACAAGGAAAGCGTGAAGAAGGAGAAGGGCACGCAAGGCCTCACGCGCATCCTGGGCGTCGACGTCTGTCGTGCCGACCCGCAGCTCGGCTGGGACCAGTACCGCCCCGGCTTGTTCAACAACGTCTTCACCATCCCAGGCCACCACTACGACGTGTTCACGGATGATCACATCGATTCGGTCAGCCTGAAGTTTAAGATGGCGTGCAACGTTGTAGAGAAGGCGGAGCGTGCGGCGGCCGAGGACAAGGACGAGGCCGTCGTGTGATTTTCGTCGGGACGGGATGCGCTTTAAGGCGGGAATTTGGGGTGAACGGGGAACAACGACGAACTGGCAGAATACGATGCCAGGACGCACAAAACATACAACCTGGCTTTGTTTTCGCAGGTACGACTGTTCTGTTGAAGGGTGCGTTTTTGCCCTTCATTTGCTTTTTTTCCCATGTGAATTATAATCTGGGTGAACCGGGCAGACCGGACAGACCGCCCGGACCACGCCGATTACCTATATACGTACGTAGGTAGATGCTGCCAAGACCAACCCTGCTTCGTACTCGGCCTGTATACACATATGTTCCTCTTGTATAGCTGGAGGCTGTATACTCCATGTTAGGCGGCGGAAGCAGCTTTCCGCAGGCCAACACGACGGGAGGATATGCTTGCCAGGGACACGCGCATCCAGCCATAGCACCGCCTCGTACGCGAGATTTCCGTATTCTCCAGCAAGCCCTTGTTGGCCACAGGGCCCCTTGACGCTTCTCAGCCTTACGTTTTCTGCCCAACGCTCGTTAGAGAAGGCGAGCAGATTGACTTAGGGGTTCGACCAGAATCGGGCCGAACTTGGCATTCTTCTTCGACACGGCGGCCTGCATCGTTTGTAAGGGCGCGACGTTCTGGCACTCCCCTTGGGTGGCGAGACTGTCGTCCATGGGGTTGTCGTCGAGGAAGGGCTTCCTCATCAGAGCACGCTCTGTCTTCCTGGCCATCGCTTAAATCCATGGCCTTCTTCGAGCCACAGCTACGTTCCGATATCTTTTTAGCCTTCAGCGTGATTAGTACGAAGCGTTAGAGATGAATGACGTTTTGGAAGTGGTCGTAGGGTGATGATGATAGTTACTTCCTGACGGTAACTAAGATACATAGAAATAATAACTGCACATACCCAGGCATGGGCGTCTGGAGGCCTGGAGAGAAAAGATCCCAGGAGTTTCGCTGGACAAAAGGGCCTTTTCCTATATATATATCTACTTAACGTTACCTACATAATTATATACTTGATTAGGTACATGTAGCAGACTGGACTGCATTTCATCTAAGCTGACGAGGGAATGAAAGAAAAAGGGCCACCTATTCAAATGCCTGGACAATTCAAACCCTAGTTCCTTGAGTCTCCTTCCCCTTCCCTCTACTTGATGGCCTTACCAAACTTTCAGAGACCCTGGCCTCTATCAAGGATGGGGCCGCCGGGGAATGCCAGGGCGACGACAACCACACGCAAGAGAAATGGTTAGCTGATCATAGAAGGGTTGTCTGGCAGTCCAGAAAGTGTACATTGTAAGACACCTTCGGACCCTTTTATAGGGATGAGGCTAAGAAGAAGCCTTCTAGGGTTGTTAAGCAAAGGCTAGATATCCCCTCCTTTAGATAGCATAGCCGCCGCTGCCGACACGGTTACGGCAACTCCTGATACGTTGGCCTCTACATCCTGGCATAAAGCTAAGTAGATAGTGCTAGCTGTATGCCGTAAAAAGCCTGGGGAAGGAGGCCGGGACGTTCTCTTCTTTCCTTTTTCACGGCAGAAGACTAAGAGTGGGCCCCGCACGTTACACATGCACCTACATAGTGCCTATATGAAGATTCTTTTCTTCCGGCTTCAGGTTCTCTTCTTTCTTCCTTTCTTTTTCCTCTTCATCATTCAATTCACTGTTCGTTTTGCCGGTCCCTCGGCTTTGAGTGCTCTCACCGCGGGCTTCGTGACGGATAGCAGAAGACTGCTGCCCAGACCGTATCATCCTCGGCTGTGAGTAGCATGTCTGATACAGATTCATTATCACAGACACAGTACTAGTCGTTCTCCAAATCTCGCGCCAACACGCCGACGAGCGGTTGGCAGCTGATCGCTCTCGGCGCCAAAATGCCCCCATCCGGTTCTCCTTTGAAGATCCAAAGGGGAAGTAGCAGTAACAGGCCCAGCCATCCCGGCTGACCGTCGAGCACTTCCTAGGTGGACAATCATTCGTTTAACCGGGATTTGGGCTTCGAGCATGAGATTGTTCTCTCGCTGAGTGTGCTCTGGCCATGATGTCTCTACACGGCGGCGACAAAATGACATAGTGTATTCGTACCCCGGGATCAACAACTGGCGCACCACGCTTGACAACGAACCGTGTGGTATCAGGCACAATATCTCGGGCGCAACCAGGCTGCACACGATGAGGGGTACCGAGGTAGAAGAGCACAGCCCCTACATGACGGAGACGTGTCATGGAAGCACATGACGGAGACGTGTCATGGAAGCACATGACAGACAGGATGATGCTGACTACACGTCCCCTCAACGGCGGTTCTATCAAGCCGAGCGGTAAGTGCTTGTCGAGGAGGGATAAGGAGTTAGGAAGACTACCTGACTAACACGCCTCGCTTACAGTGTCCTTTCAACATATCCCGCAAGCAGTCCCGAGACAGCGCAGCGAATAGACGAAAGTCACGCTGGCGAAGAAGTCTGGGATATACTATTGAGAGGTCTGTAAGGGCGGCACGATATTCTCAGGTAAGAAAGACTTGGAACAGGCGTAGGGCGGATACCTATTACGTGGAATAAGCACAATGGCGTTGGGGGACATACTAATCGTGCGCTGCGTTCAAAGGAGAGGACAAAGTCAATCAAGATATCACCCCGAGGATCCGGTCAAGTCTCGTCTGTTGAGTTAACCGATGGGCCAAAAGAGGACCCCCCCGGCCATGGCTAAAGGTAACTCGAGCTCATATTTCTCCACATCGTCCTCCTCCCCTCGGCCTACAGGGGCCCCAGATGCTTGACAAATGCTAACCTCCGCCTCCACTTCCAGCCCTAACGAGATCAGCCGTCACCGTGGTATCGCCGTCAACGATCAGCGATAACCCAGCGAGACTTTTCCTCGTGAAGCTACATCTGTCTCTCTTTTTCATCGGCTCCGCTCGCTTCGTCTTGTTTTGGAAAGTTGGGCTGCGTTTGTCCTTCATTTTGTACAGAGGTTGTTAGATTGGCGCTAAGCCTAAATTGGCACCACCCCACGTTTTACCCCATTTTATTCGGGCCAACCATGTCGCACGCAACTCAACGTGACGCAACCTTGTGCGGGACCACCACCCTCGAGCTACCGCAGGCTTCATCTGTCTCACTCCAAAAGCAGCTCGCAGCTGAGCAGACAACTAACTTTGGCCAATGCCATATACCAGGTAATAGCCATCGCAGAATGGCGCCCCAGATATCCCTACGGGCGGTCGTCGCCTACACGACCCAGCTGCTGTCGCAGTTCCCACTCTCCGTCGACATCCCCAACCCCCTCGCCGTCCTCGATCCCTCCAGGGTGGCCTCCCAACCGGAAGAGTTTAATATCCCGGCCGACAATCATGGCCACAGCCATAGCCACAGCCATAGCGATGGCGACGTCAACATCGTTCCCTACGTCCCGCTGAGCGGTGCCCCGTCCTGCCCCCTCGATGGGCCGATGAGCTGCCACAATAACACGCCCATCGTCGGCGACGGTTCCTGCTGCTTCGTCCACCCCGGCGGCCGCATGCTGCTGACGCAGTTCTGGGACCGCGAGGCACATGTCGCCGGTGCCGAGGAGGAGTGGACCGTCCACGGACTATGGTGCGATTTACCCCTTCCTATGCGCTCTATCTTACGCCCTATGCCCAGTCACCCATATCGAGGATGATGCAAAATCTAAATTCTCTGCGCTCCGACACTTAGGCCCGACCTCTGCGACGGCAGCTACAAGACGTACTGCTCCATGTCCCCGCACTTCAACAACATCACCGCCCTCCTGCGACACCACGGCCAGCAGGAGCTGCTCGGCTTCATGGACCACTACTGGGTAGCCGACCGCGGCGACAACGCCCGCCTGTGGACGCACGAGTACAACAAGCACGGCACGTGCATCAACACCCTCGCCCCGCGCTGCTACGGCGACCTGTACTCCCCCGGCGTCGAGGTGGTCGACTACTTTGTGCGCGCCGCCGCGCTGTTCCGCATGCTCGACACGTACCACGCCCTCGAGCGGGTTGGCATCACCCCCTCCCTGATGCGGCGGTACCCGCTCGCCGACGTCAAGGACGCGCTCGAGCGCTTCAGCGGCGGCCGCGTCGTGCTCCGATGCGCCGGCCCGCGGCGCGATACCCTCCACGAAGTGTGGTACGTCTACTTCGTCAAGGGTTCCCTGCAGACGGGCGAGTTCATCCCCGCCCACGACGTCGGCCGTGAGGGCGACGCCGGGAACTGCGTCCCTTGGGTGCGCTACCAGCCCAAGGTGAAGAAGGGCGGCTCCTTCTGGGGCCGTTGGTTCTAGCCGATTGCCTTTCTTTGGTTCTTCTCTTCTTCTCCCTTTTTGGGAATATCGCCCGTCCGCTGGGCCAATCTGGGATGTTGGTTAGGATAAATATGGTATTTGCTATCGGTTTTCTAGTCAGCTGGAGCTGGTTTTAGGTACCAGAGTTTGGGCTACTATCTAGGGCGTATGGTACGGAGTTGGAAGAGTATATATCTATCTGTGGTATCTGGGTATTCGTAGTCATCCTGGGCTAGGAAGAAGGGACGAAAGGTACAAGGAGACTTTTCTTATTATGCTTCTGCCTACTATGGTAGGAGCAGGCTCACACCGCAGGTAGTTTATTAGGTCCTATCCGCTCGTAATGCAACTGCAAGTTGGGCCTCGCCTGCTCACATTGGTATCAACAAGATCCTTGACCCGGATCACGCTCTACCGTTGCATGTGTCGGCCCTTCTAGTGCGGCGAGACACAGCCACCCCTTTCCTGCAACCAGCTTTTTTGCCCATGTTCATCTCCTTGAAATATAGGTAACTACGGTACGATGACGGGGCTCGCTTTAATGCCGCGTATCTGAAGCCGTGGGGCTCTTTGTATTGTACGGCCGGAGTCAAACACTGCTGGACGGCAGGAAAGTGACAAACACTATGCTATGAGACGAAATCTTTCGAGGTTTCTCCAGATGAAAATTGAGGAACCCTTCTGCTCTACAAATGGGACTGGTCCTCTCTAGACGAAACCTGTCCCGTTCTTCAGATGAAGACTAAAAGCAGAGACGCCCCTTTCCTCGAATGAAACATGTCCACTCAACTAAAGATGCAAGAAAAGAATTTAGGGTCCCCTTCTCTGGCCTTTTTCGAATACCTTCTTTTAGAAGAAATGTGAAGAAGAAGGATCATCTTCAGACGCATTATCCCTCTTCAGATTGGAGATCATATCCACGATGGCTGCCCGGCCAAGAGGACGGGGTCTTCGTCTGCCTTGGTACCAGATCATCCGAAGTTGCGTTCTAGAATCGAAAGGACTTATCGGGGGTTTGATTTTTCATCCCACCTCCGGATACCTTCCTCCTTCTCCGGTCTACAGGTACACAAGACAAAGGGGGAGGCGAAACAAACCTGAGGACACAAGTCCCGAGGTATCCAAACCCGCTTCGTATGACTACTTCCTCCGCCCCTACTAGGGTCTGCTGTCAAACAAACCCAGTGTTTGAAGGGGAGGTGGACCGGGGACGGGAGATGGGGGCTATGTAGCTGTAGGCGGGCCAGCTTATTCATGGAAGTCCAGCAAGACGAGCAACGGCTTGAAATCCCGGTTGAACGGGTTTCGACCCTCGGCATAGCAAGGAGTACTATCGAGCATGAACCTCTCCTTGTGGACGGACAGAGCACGGAGGAAGAGACGTAGGTACAAAGTACAGACTGCCCACGCTGAGGCGGTTACGTGCGTTTGCGGTCTGCTCCTTACCGTTTTCTTTCCTTTGTGGCCCCCCCATTAAGAGGTGACGTGGGGTCGGGATGGCACGCCAGTGTGGCAGGGTGTCAGTGTCATGCGAGGCTACCAGGCACGGAGGGTACGCTTTATCCGTACCTGGGTAGGTACCTTGCGGATGGGATAGGTAGGCGAGGCGGGTACGACAGTCGCACGAGCTTGAGTTTGCATTCCGGCCTTGCTCTTTTTTTTTCGTTCTGGTTGCGTCGGACGGAGTTACGGCCCTGCCGTGCGTCGTGCGTTGTACATTGTGCATCTGGGCATACCTATTTCCATGTTCCGGGGCTATGCGGTGTATGGGATGTAGAGGTCCAAGGTATGTAGTCTGCACAGACTGAGTAGAGAAGAAGCTGGATCCTACGGGGGATTCCGGAGACAGCCACTCGGGCTCCATGACATGGGATGGCTCAGGGGCTTGTCTGGGTGTGTTTGCCTCGGCGAGGGAGAGTGCTGACCTCAGCGGCCAGCCAGATGGCCAGCCAGCCAGCCAGCCAGCCAGCCAGTCAAACATGGCAGGCCCGGCAGATGGAATCGCGGGGGATCAATTGGCGCTAGTAATTGGCGTTGATCGGAAATTGTGGCTTGTTGGGGCTCGCATTGCCCTTCCAGCGGTGAGCTCACAATTCAGGGGGGGGCGGAGGGCGCAGGAAAGCAAAAAAGAGTCGACAAGACCGAAGTCTCAGACGTTTCGAGATGCGGAGTGGATATATGGCGTCTGGGTTGCCAATGGACGAGTGCTCGAATTTTGGGAGGACGCTCGACTACGAAAAGTCTCAGGACTCCGCCTGAGTTGCTGGGGCGTGACGGCCGTCTCCGCCTCGGTCTCCGTCTCCTTTGGGCTGCTGGGCTGCATGAAATATCGTAATTTGGGGGCTGTATCCTCAGGCCAGAACTGGCCGTGATTGGCGGGACCACACCTCCTCAGCTGCACAGCTGATGGAAGACGAACGGCAGGGACCATAGGTACGCACCACACGCAGCATGGAAGCCTCCACCTGCCACCGAGAGACGAAACGTAACAGAGTGCTGAGTCGGTAGTCGGCCGTCTGATGAGCCACACACGCTCAGTAATAAGTTCTGCCGCTGGGAGGGGGCGGTGGCTGTGACTGCAGCGCTGCTGTTTGTTAGAGATACCGAAGTGCAGTCGTTTGTCCTGCTGAGGTCAGCCCGGGATTGGCAGTGCATGCCGGCAGGCCTCGTCTGTGCAAGGAAACGAGGTGCGAGGCTCATTCGATAAACGATGATCGGCGTCAATGTATTGCGTCCGTGCCACCCGCTGAGGCTGTAGGCGTTGAGATTGAGAGCCCGCGCATTCCAACGTGTGCAAAGCGCAAGAGGTGTTCAAACCAGAAAGAAATTAGTAGGCAGACGAGCCTGCTGAGTAGTTTGCGCGCGCTTTACAAAGTACAAGTGTCATGCACTTCTGTGCGAAAAAAGTTGGCGAGCCCAGTAGGGAAACGAGCACACGAAAACAAACTGAGAAGATGGGGCGGAGCTATTTGGCCTCAGGGTGCCTAACAGCTTTCCATGGGCGGAAGCACTCCGGAGCGTTAAGCCCGCACGCGACACAACGTGATTTATTTGCAGCAGCTCTCTACCCCCCCCCCCCTGCTGGTTTTTGCAGGGGATTGTCTGCAGATGGAAGGCTCCATGCTCTTTTGGAGCAATACGGGATGAGAAGCCGCCTTTCCATCCAATGAGATTGAGCGCCATGACGATGCTCAGCCTGCGCCGGTGGGGCCCTACCCTGCACCTCCCGTCTTGGTGGGTAAGATTACCAAGAGGGCGTCAGGCCACTGACAGGCCCAGCAGCCCTGAGCCAGCCCCATGCGACGTTACAAGACTGTGCGAAATTACGGGGACCCATTGCCCAGTCGCTGGGCAGCGCCGCGATTGCCTACTCGCACAGAGTACCTACGACTCTGGCTGAGCAGGTGCTCCGTCGCTCCATACCGAGCACAGCAGACGCACGCATGCACGTTATCATCAACAATGAGCCTTCTCGTTTTTCTTACCGTAGAAGGGCTTAGCGAAGTCGCGCAATTGAACGAGAATCGGAAGTGCAGTACATAGGAAGGGTGATATCGCCATTTCGGCCCCCCTTTTGAGCATCACCGGGCAGCCGGGAAGGGGAAGCCAGTCGACATGCCTTATTCATCACCACCTCGTTGTAGGCTCTTCGGGTTGCAGGTCAAGTAAGTACCTCCTTCGCAGGTCCAAAGCCTGACTACCAAATTAGCCCCATAACCGCACCATGACAGTGGCAGGCGTCGCGGTCAAGCCGGGGAGCCAATACACCAATGAGCGCGGGCCCCAGCGCACCCACACCCACCTCATTTCAGTCTCTTCTCCTCTTTTCGTCCCGTTTTTTCCCCAGGCTATCCCTCCCACCCATTCACGTTCCCCATTCCGGCCTGGGGGCTCCTGGGCAGCCTGCCGTGTCCTTCACCCGCACGCTCCCGCCCCCCTTTCCTGCTGCGGCCGCTGCCACAAATTCCCTCTTTTCCTTCCCATCAACCTCCCAATCTCCCGCTCTCTCCAAATCCCTTTCCACCATCCCAACATTGTTGTTCTCGAGGCTCGGAGTAGTCGCTGCTACCTGTCCACATCGCGGCTTTACGGGCATTCCAGTTCTCATAGAATCGCAAAGCTCGAGCCCTCGACCGACGTATATCCCGTTCAGCCTGTGTTTAGTTTCGTCGGCGACGGGAGGCGCCGGCTGGCAGCAGTGAAGCCACCCATCGATTCACCCGCACTGCCATTCCGCCCCATCCCCGCCCCGGATTTTGTCTCCAAGGCCCTCCCCCCCGCTCGCCTGCGTTGGCCGGTCGCTCCGTACAGACTGCACTGAGCAGTCTCTCGCGCATCTCTGCTGCAACTTTCCATCCCCTCTTTCTCCTCTCCCACACCGGCCCGATTACTTGCAACCCTTCAAGGCCTGCAAGCAATCGTCTCTTTCTCCACGGCTGTTCACCATCTCTCCGGCTCTGGTTTTCTAGCATTCCCACCCCCGCGTCAACTAGTTACGACAGCAGGCCCAGGTGCAGTGGGTCATCAGACTGTCGCTCTCCGAACCTTTGGTCGCTCGATCGACGCTGCTAACAGCGGTCCTGGGAGAGGGCCCCGCGACGACGAAAGGTCGATTGACCACCGCTCCCCTACGGATACACAACGCCATGACGACCGCCGTGAAGCGGGCCTGCGACGCCTGCCATCGCCGCAAGGTCAAATGCGATGGCATGAACCCGTGCCGGAATTGCGGCAACGCCCAGCTCTCCTGCACGTACAACGCGATTCCCCAGAAGAAAGGCCCCAAGGGCTCCCGCGCAAAGGTCATCAGCGAGTTGCGCGAGACCCAGCGACAGACTAGCCTCTCGGCCAAGGTCCACCATCTCCGGATGGGCGGCCTGAACTCGCTGTCCTCGGTATCGAGCTTCATCCCGGTGCCCAGCGTCCTGCTGCCGGACATGATCGAACGCTGCCTCGATTTCTACTTCACCCACATGCACCAGACTATGCCCATCTTGCACCGGCAGCACGTCGAGCAGCAGACGAAGGATCCGCGAAGCGCCGACGGACACTGCCTCTTGGCCGCCTTGTGCGCCTTGGTGCTGCTGCAGCCTGGCATGGCTCTGCCGCGTCCTCCTGGCGAGCCGATGGACATCGGGGCCGAGATGGCCACCGCCACTATGCTCGTGGAAGAGGTCGTCCGCGTTCGCAAGGGTTTCGACTATATCGGCAACCCCAGCATCAACACGCTAGCGACGAGCTATCTGCTGTTCGCCTTCAACCACAAGATGGATCTGCGTGACAAGGCGTGGTACCATCTCCGGGAAGCCACCACGCTCGCGCACATGGCCGGCATGAGTAGAGAAGCCATGTACGCGCAATACGACGCCGCCGAGGCTACCCAACGGAAGCATCTGTACTGGCAGCTGCTGGTCGCAGAGAGGTACGGCTCAACCTCCCGCGTGTATCGCCCTTTTTTCGTCTCTTCCTCTGATCCTAACGTGAGATTTTGCCACGACAGGGCCTATGCGCTGCAGCGTCGCGATCCCATCACCCTAGACACTACCATCAGCCTTCCGACCCCAGGCGACGACGCGAGTGAGCGGTTTGCCCATCCGCTCAACGTTTTCTATCTTGGAACGAAGCTGTTCAAGCAGTTCGATGGCGCTCTTACAAGTCTCTGGAATAAGACGATGGACAGCACCCGGCAGTCATACATAGAGGCCCTGCAGAACAAGTACAACGAACTTCTAGAGAAGATGCCGCCCGTCTTTGACCTCTCAGGAAATATGCAATGGCTCAAAAACCAAGTCTGGCAACTCGAGCACAACAAGAACGGGCCGGGGACCGACGGGCCTCTCCAGGTCATGGCAGAACTGGGATGGCCGGATGCCGGATTGGTTAGTATCCCCTCTGCTCCTCGTTCGTTCAAGAAGCCGCTAACGAGACTTGTATTCAGCTGGAGAAGCTGTACTCCATCACGAGCGATCTAATGGACATTCTCGCTGCCCAGCCGGCTCGCCGTGACCCCTTCGCGTTTGGGCCTAGCTACCATCTCAACTCCCTGTGCAACATTCTGAGCTTCCTCCAGGCCGGCGAGCATTCCTTCATTCCCCTGCTGTTGAGCAAAGTCCACGGCATCCTCCCCGGGCTAGCAGAGCCTGGCCTCCTCGACGCTCCGGAGATGTCGGAAATGTCAGACTTGGCCTCTATGGACATATTCGACGGCTTCGGCAATGCCGGCATGGCGCAGCCACCTTGCATTCCCGTCGACTATGGCAGCAGCAAGTTTTCCATCGCTTCTTCCATGGACGAATACAACGGCGAGGCATCTTCCATCTGTGGCGGTGCGTCCTCAGCACATGATGTGAACACGCCGTTTGTTGTCTCGTCTCCTTCGGTCATGTCCCCCGGGCTAGAGGGTTATCACGGCCTTCCGATGGACTACGCTACCATGCCCGATGTGGTACTGAATCCTTTGAGCACCGCTCCGAGCTCTTCTCTCGACTTGCCGGGAGGGATCAGTTCTCAACAGCCCAGACTGTCACAATCACAACCCCACCGAGGCCTGCATCAACTCCAGCTCCAACTCCAACAGCAGCAGCAACAACAACAACAGCAAGAACAGCACCATCAGCAACAACATCAACATCACCATCAGCAGCAGCATCAACAGCAGCAGCATCAACAGCAGCAGCATCAGCAGCAGCAGCAGCAGCAGCAGCAGCAGCAACAGCAACAGCAGCATCACCATCATGTCCAGCAGCATCAGGTTCAGCATCAACGTGTGCCGATGGTACCGATGCTCCTTGGCATGAACCAAGGACATAGCGCCCCGTTATCCAGCAGCTTCAACGTCGAGGCGCATATGACAGCAAACGCCAATATAAAGCCGCAACCTATGGACCAATCCTTGATGCATCTCTACGTCGGCGGCCAGATGAACGTCTCGGGTCCCAGCCTTGGATCCAACGGCATGCCAATCAGGCAACCACTTCAGCGGACCACTAGCTTCGCAGCGCCACCGGCCCAGGTGCGAACGGTTGGGGATTTTCAAGCACTCCAGCGAGCTAGCTCGGATATGAACACCATGGGTTCCTTGGGTATGAATGGTCTCGCCGTTGAGATGGATTTCAATACGGTGCGGGACGACCGATGGAGATCAGGGGAGGTCCTATAGTAATCGGCCGCCCATTGCCATCGAATGCGACTCCTTGCTTCTTCCTTTTGTTACGCCCTCCTTCGATACCCCGTCGCTATATTGTGCTTTGGCGCCGAGGCTTCGCCGTTTGTCTTTTTGCACAATTTCCCCGTCGTATTATCATCCGACTGAGCCCCGGAACAAGTCAATCGCTCTTGGCTATCGTACATTCCTCCTCTTCGCTTCACGGCCATGGCATTTCACCTTTTTGGGGGTTAATTCCAATTTATACAACGATCGCTATCGATCGATGACTAGATCCGCATCCTTGTGTTTTGTTTCTCGGTGGTGGACAGCGTCTTTTGCTTTTCCCTTATTCGCGAAGTGGTACATGGCCACATAGCACCCATTTGCTACACTACAGTAGCGAATGGGTTTTCAGCGTTAACTTTTCTCCAGTGGATCATGTGGAGCTCATCTACTGTACCTTTCCTCTAATCTTGTTGGCAGTTGGCGTTTGAGCTGGACCTTTTTTTCCTCAGTAGCCTAATATGTTATGTTCTGGATCGGCACTCCTTGGCGTATTCTTCGGACTCAGCTTGGATAGTCTTTTCATGTTTCCCATAGGAGGCCAACCGCCATACCAGCCGCCATGGCGGTGTGATATTGCTAGGATGGGTTTTTTGTGAGGGGTCGGGACGGAGGGAATGAAGCACTTTGTACCTAGACGGATTGCAGGTCACCTGGCCGCGGATGGAAGCTAGGGTGATAGAGAAGGATGAATGTTTAGGTAAAAAAGTATTTCCGCTATAGAATCGGCCGTGTGTGCCCGTCTTCGTACGTGTCCGTGTAAGTGAGGTATGTACATCGTGCCAAAGGATGATAGCGTGCGCCCAACCCATCGATCCTGTAGGCCGGAGTTGTAAACCGTCATATGGGAGCTTCTCCGCGCGGGCTGCACACGGGGGTTCATGATGGTTATCTCTACCTAAGTTGAACGTTCAAGTCCCTTTCTCAACCCCTTTTCACAACTTCGGAAGGGCGTCTACGTGCTAGGGGACGGCAAACATTTAGCCCACGTCGAATTCTGGAGTGCAAAAAACCATCTTCAATTTGACTCCCACAACAAAAAACAAAGCACAAGAAAGGCCAAGGTTTGCTTGCCCCTTCCCCTTTCCCTTTCCATTTCCCTTTCCCCGCAAGGCGCCCCGCTAAGCTGACGGCCTGGAAAAGCACGTTACTCTAGGTCTGGAACGCATAAGGCAAAGAACGGCAGCCTCGCGCGGATCCGCAGACCTGCAGATCCAAGCCAGCCTACCTGCACTGCTATTTACCCAGAAGAAGCCCAGAAAAGGATGGAACAAATAAGACCTAGACACGCCGGCCGGCCTTGCCTTCCAAGGTTGCATAGGTACCCCCTCTCCCTTCTTCCCTCCCCCTATTCCTCCCTCTCCTACAGCATTTCCCAGCCAGTATAGTACGCCGTCAAAGTTCCAAAACCCAAAAGAGAAGCAAAGCATGCGAGGAATATACGGCCCCCAGGGGGTTATTTTATGCCTCGCTGCTCAGGCGCTCCTTGGTCTTCTTGGTCGACTTTGCCGTGCCGATATGCGTGTTGTGCACCTAGAGCGTGGTCAGCCCCGTCAGCCTATGAACTTGTAGCGCCAGAGGAAAGGAAAAGAAAAGACAGAAAAAAACACACCTTGGTGGCGAAGCGTAGAGAGGTGATGGTCTCCTTGAGGTGGGCCTCGAGGGGCGAGACCATGACGAACATGAGCGTCTTGGAGTTGCCGCCGAGGGAGTACTGCAGCAGGTGGGTGAGCTTAGAGTTGCGGTAGGGGATGTGAGCGGAGCCGCGGCCGAGGGCCTCGATGACGTCGCCCAGGCAGGCGAGGCTCTTGTTAATGTTCTGGGTCTCACGCATGCGCTCGCCCTCGGCGCCGCTGTGCTTGAGCCTCTCGGAGCCGGCCAGGTCGACGAGGTTGAGGGTGCCCTCGCAGCGCTCGCCCGTCGCCGCGTTCTCGCCGGCCAGGCGCAGGATGAAGACGGAGTGCGAGCGCGACGAGCGCTCGTTGGCCTTGGTGGCCGCCACGGAGCGGTTGCCCTGGGCCTGGCGCAGCATGGTCTCGACCTTGTCGGCGGAGTCCAGCCGAACGGACCTGCAGTTGAGCACGGTGGTCGACTTGCGGGTGTCGTCGTGGCGGATCTCTAGCTTCTTGGCGCTGGCGGCGCTGGCGGGCGGGGTTAGCAGGTCGTTGAGCTCCTCGTTGTAGACCTCGACGAAGCTGCCCTCCATCGTGTACGTCCACGACTTCTCCTTGAGGCGCGTGATGGTGTCGTAGATCATGTGGGTGGCGCGCGGGATCATGCCGTCGGCGGAGGACATGGTGTACGTCTTGCCGGAGCCGGTCTGGCCGTAGCAGAAGATGCACACGTTGTAGCCGTCCAGGGCGCTCTGCACCAGCTGCGAGATCTCACCGAAGACCTCCTCGTTGGGCACGCCGGGGGCGAACACGCGGTCGAACTCGAAGGGAATGGTCTTGCGGCTGACGTTGCCCAGGCTGCTCTTCTCCTCCGGGCCGGTGACGTCGATCTGGGCCGACGTCTTGAGGTCCGGGAAGGCCATCTTGGCCTCCTCGCCTTCAGCGCTGTCAAGCACGGGTCGCACGCGGCACATGACGCGGATGTTGCCCTTGAGTTCCTGGTACTTGTTGAACAGGATGCGCCGCTCCGTCTCCTCGCGCATCAGCTTCTGCCGCGCCTCCTCCGCCGCCCGCAGCGCCTGCTGCATGCGCGCCTCCATGTCCGCGAACTGGTCCGACTGCTGCTGGTTGTCCGACTTGAGGAAGTCGACTTGCGCCTGCAGCGCCCGCGCCCGCTCCTCGAGGGCCACCTGTGTGGCCGACATCTCCGCGATCTGCTTCTGCAGCCCGTGCCGGAGCGTCTGCTCTCGGTCGAGGTCCCCCCGGACGTCCTCCACATGGGCGCGCACGTTCCGCAGCTCCCGGTCCTTGCTCTGGAGAGCCAGGTTCAGGTCCTGCTGCTCGGAGCCCAGCCGCAGCCGCAGCTCCTGGATCTCCTTGGACTTGGCCCCCCGCTCGTCTTCCAGCTCGGCCCGGTAGTGCCTCTCCAGCGCCTCGAGAGCCTCCCGGTGTCCGCGCTGCAGCCTGTCGGCCTCGTCCTTCAGCTCCCTCCGAAGCTCGTCGAGCTGGTACCGGTGCTCGCGCGACGCGTCCTCCAGCGCGTACTTGTGCTTCCGCTCCTCCGCGTCTAGGGACATCGTGAGCGAAAGCACCTGCTGCCTGACCGTCGTCATCTCGGCCTCGAGAGCGGCGTTCTTCTCCGCGAGGCGGTTCCGCTCGCGCTCGAGCTCGTTCGCTGCGGCACGCGATCCCCCAGCACGGTCAGCTCGACTTGCAGAAAGAAAAAAAAGCTTATGATAGAGAGGGGAGGAGAAGCGGCGCACCTCTTGTTTTGGCGAGGTCAATGACCTCCTCCAACGCTTTCCTGTCCGTCAGCGAGCCGTTCATCACCTCCTTCATCGCCTTGAACTGGGCCTCGACCTCGTGCAGGCGCTCGTCGACGTCCCAAGCTGTGAAGTTGCGCGTGTTAGAATCCTTAGTCAGAAAAGGCGGGCAGAACATCTTGGTAGGAGAAGGGGACTGGGCGACGTGGGACCCGGGCGTCTTGAGCTCCATCAACGCATTCTCCAGCCCCGTGACGGCCGCCCTGATGTCCCGAGACGTCGTGCGGATCGGCGTCCGGGGGATACATGAAAGAGGTGGTGGGTGCAGCGGTGCCACTGAGCCGCTGCGGCTTATAGAAATACTATAGCTATTGCTGCTGGCGCTAGACGACTTGGACGGCTTTGCTGGAGGTTGAGACAGAGAATGAAAAACTGGAAGGTGGCCGCTCCGGTCTGCATCAACTTTGCGTGCAGAGCGGGCGGCGGTGGCGGCGGCAGTGCTGCCGCCATGCTTGGAAACCGCTTGATTTCTCTGGCCGGCATCTTGGCCTTGGCCTTGGCTCTTCTTCTGCTGGTCGTGATCACCGTCGTTGATATCTATGCTACCAAGGCGCGTAGTCAGGCTGGCAAGGGAGCTCTGCCTGCTTGCCACTTCTGCCGTGCGGCCCCGGGACTTCCAGGACTGCAGGGACTGGGTAGAGTGCCTTCCCCGGAGCTTATTGATATGCAAATGGGACGGAGAGAATTGAGACGGCTGAGATAACTGAGACGGAGGCCGGAAAGAAGATGGCGGCGGTACCGTACCATTTTGTTGGTGCTGTGGTTGCTGCGGTTGCTGCTGTTGGTGATGATTCTGCTTCTGTGGCGGCCGCCCGCCTAGCCTCGCGCTCGCCGTGTCGTCTTCTAGGATATTATAGTTGCTCATCGTCGTTGCCGGCCTCGACTGGGTGCGTGACCGTGCCCGGCCATTGACGGAGTGGCTGAAGGAAGGCTTTGATGGGGGGGGGCGTGCGCTGGGGCCGACGCTCTGGGCGTAGCTGCTGCTGCTGCTCACCGAGGCGGTCGACATGTGCCGCGTATGCGGTGGCGGGATCGAGGTGGTGGATGGCTGCTTTAACTGTTTCGTCCGGTCAGTGCTTCAGGTCTCGTCGAGAGGATCTCGTCGGGGGTATCTCGACAACAGGATCTCGACCGCAGTATCGTCCGGAAGGGCGACTCGACTCACATTCGACGACGCGATAGAAGCCATCGAGCTTCCCTTGACGGGCAGCGAGCGAGGCGCAGGCGCCGGCGCCGGCGTCGGTGCGATCGTGGGGAGCGAGCGCCCAGCAGGACCAGGCCCATAGTCGGCGGCACGTTCACTCAGCGTCTTGCGCTTAGGATCTGGCTGCGATACTACACCCGTCGCGGGTCAGACACACACACAACCACCGCGCGCGTTAGCCTGGGGGGGTTGTGCCCTTCTCGAAAAGAATAACTGGGTTCTCATCAAAGACAGGTATATCTGAAGAGGTAGGTACCTAGTGTGATGCATCGAGAGAGGATGGGGGAGAACAGAAACTTACACGGTCCCGCGGCGTGCGGCCGTTTCGTGCCCGCTTGGGGTGGCGGGAGGAGCATCGAGGAAGGCTGCTGGGCGGCGCGGGCGTTGGTCTGCGAGTCGGTGATTTCCTGCAGGCCCGAGGCGGCGACGGCGGCCGCCGCGGCTTGCGCTATCGTCGACGTCGTCAGGGCCGTCGCGGACGCCGTCGAGGCCGAGAACTGGTATCGGACAGGCGGGCGGAGACCGGTGCGGAAGTTCTATGCGGTCAGCAGACGGTCGTTGCGAGGAGGCCGCGCGAAATGGCGGTGTGGGAGCAGCCCCTACCGTGTTCTCTGAATTGGCCTCCATGTTGATCTGGGATTGCTGGACATGCGTCCCAAAGCGAGCCGCAACAAAAGGCCGTAGCGAAGAGAAGCACGGACAAGGAGCGACGCCCCGGGCGGACCAACTAGCTCATATGAATGGGGGGAGGGGGCGGTGGAGATGGAGAGGCGGAGAGCGGAGGGGGCAGTCGAAGCGGAGCCCGGTTTTGTGTTGTCAATTGCGTTGCTGGAGCTCAGTCGGCCGGCACATTCACTTGCCTGCGTTCGAGCGCGCTGATGGGTTCATAATATGTGGGAGCACTGCGAAGGGCAATCGATACGGGTACTGCGTGCTCAGTAAATTTATTATCGCGGTTGGCTTGAAGACTGAGTTCTGGCGTTCTCTACTTTCCATAGGTACGCACAGAGGCCCCGGGGCCGGCCCCTCCCTGCCCCATTTTCGGCGATGTGGCGCTGCATTTGTTTACTCCAGCCGGTTGCGGGCGCAACGGGGCCCACCGCCGCGGAAAAGCCCTGATTATGTCATCCTCGGCGGATGTGCTCCGAAAGGATCTGTGGCTGACGGTGCACGTGGGAGATGGCTCCACTGTGGCGGGAGGATCTACGTACCGATTCCTTCCCCCCGCCTTCTTGGGCTGTTCCTTCACATGTCACCCAAAATGACAACTTTTTAGGGGACCCTTTTACGGATTAATTGTCAATCGCTCGACAAGCTGTCTGTCTATGCCGGGGCGGGATCGTCAATATTACCAGCAGCCGTATAAAGTATCGGCCGGGCTGTCCGGAACAGCTCGGCACCTGGGAGCCTCTTCCTTTTCCCTACATCCATTATTATATTCCATATTTCTTGCTTTTCCTTTTCCGCCTTTGGCGCCCTCTTTGACCAAGCGGCCATCCGCTACCGAATAGTGCCACCATGGAGAAGTTCTCCCAGTTCAGGGACAGAGGTATGTTCGAGCTTCTTTCGCACCTAAGATAGGAGCTGTCTTTTTCTACAGCATGCGCTAACTCGGCCGTCTCCTTCCAACAGGGTCGGGAATCTCGCCATTCGTGCCGATCACGACGCCGACCTCGAAGCTATACGCCCTCCCGCGCGCCTTCCTTTTCCTCGTGCGTCTGCCCCTCTTCCTGGGCTATGCGGCGCTCTACTTCGTGCTGCTGCGACCCCTGCAGCCGCTGCTCCCGACGGCGGTGCGCAAGCTGCTGCTATGGTGCATCATGGCCATCCCCGGCATCTGGTGGGTGGACCTGCAGATCGACGGCGTCAAGCGCGGACGGCTAGCCGCAGCCTCGTCCTCGCCCCCGTCCGTCTCCGCTTCGGCGTCGGCGCCAGCGTCACACGAAAGCCAGCGCCAGCGCCAGCAGCAACAGCAGCAGCAACAGCAGCAACAAAGACTGCTCCCGCACCCGGGTTCTGTCATAGCCGCCAACTTCACCTCGCCCATCGACGCGCTCTACCTCGCCGCCGTCTTCGATCCCGTCTTCGTGGTGGGTTACCCCGGCACGCGCAAGGTGCGCCGCGTGTCGCTCTTTGGCGCCGTGGCCCAGGCGCTATCGCCCGCCTCGCTGGCCCGCCTGCCACCCTCCCTCGACCGGGGGCAGAAGGCGAACCAGAACGGCAACAGCGCCAGGAGAACAGGAGGAGGTGGCAGCGGTAGCAGCAGCGACCTAACGGACCTGCGCGCCCTCTGCGCCGCGCACCCAGACCGCGTGATCGCCGTCTTCCCCGAGTGCGCCACCACCAACGGCCGCGGAATCCTCCCCCTCGGCCCCGCCCTGCTGACCGTCCCGGCCGACACGCCCATCTTCCCCGTCAGCCTGCGCTACACCCCCCCCGACATCACCACCCCGCTGCCCGGCGCCCGCCTCGCGTTCCTGTGGAAGCTGCTCAGCCGGCCCACGCACTGCATCCGCGTGCGCATCGCCGAGGCCGTACACAATACCAGCCGCGCTACCAACGGAGGCGGCCCCGCTACGGCGACAGGCGGGCAGCAGCGCGAGGAGGCGCACGACGGAGACGGGGACGACAGCGAGACCACGGCCGAGGAGCAGCTCGTGCTAGACCGCATCGCCGAGGCGCTGGCCCGGCTGGGGCGCAACAAGCGCGTCGGTCTCACGGTACGCGACAAGCAGGCGTTTGTGGAGGCGTGGAACAAGAAGAGGTGAAGCGAAGGGCGGGTGGTTGTTGAAGCAGTCTTGTACGTTGGCTAAACGCTGGGCCGGGTTGGCTAAAAGGCTAGGTTAGGGGTTGGGGTTTGGTTAGGTTCGCTTTGGATTCTCACTTTTTTGGATTCTGGCATGTGGTGCGGTTTATCTATGAACTCCTTTTATGCTTTCTCGCGCGTTGCGTGGTGTGTTGTCGTGTAGGACAAGTGTATTTGTTATTAGTTGGGACCTCATCATTTTGCCTTTCTCGCCCCCATCGTACTCCCGTTGGAGAGGAAAGAAGTTCACGAATGCTTGCACTGCTCGATCTATACAAGATTTAGTTTACCATTGACATTGACATGAAACTCGTTTTATATACTGTATATCTCTGGAAATTAGATCACGCCGTCCGTGACGCAGCCGTGGCTGGCGTCGCTGACCAGCGTGGCGTACTTCTTGAGGGTGCCCTTGGTCGCGCGCGGCGGGGGCGCCTTCCAGGCCTTGCGGCGGGCCTCGAGCTCCTCGGGGGCGACGTCGAGGTCGACAACGCGCTGCTCGGCGTCGATGACGATGCGGTCACCGTCGCGGACCAGGCCGATGGGCCCGCCCTCCATGGCCTCGGGCACGATGTGGCCGATCAGGAAGCCGTGGCTGCCGCCGGAGAAACGGCCGTCGGTCAGCAGGGCCACGTCCTGGCCCAGGCCGGCGCCCATGATGGCCGAGCTGGGCTTGAGCATCTCGGGCATACCCGGGCCGCCCTTGGGGCCCTCGTAGCGGATGATGACCACGGTCTTCTCGCCCTTCTTGAGCTCGCCGCGCTCCAGGGCGGCGATGAAGTCGTCCTCGGCGTCGTAACAGCGCGCGGTACCCTCGAAGCGCAGGCCCTCCTTGCCCGTGATCTTGCCGACGGAGCCACCGGGGGCCAGCGAGCCGCGCAGGATCTGGATGTGGCCCGTCGGCTTGATGGGGCTGCTCAGGGGCCGGATGATGGTCTGGTCGGAGGGGAAGTCGGGGAAGCCGGCAACGTTCTCCTTCATGGTCTTGCCGGTCACGGTGACGCCGTTGCCGTCGAGGATGCCCTCCTTGAGCAGGAAGCGCAGCAGGGCCGGGGTGCCGCCGATCTTGTACAGGTCCTCCATCACGTACTTGCCCGACGGCTTGAGGTCGGCCAGGAAGGGGATGCGGTCGGACACGGCCTGGAAGTCGTCGATGGTCAGCCGGATGCCCACGGCGTCGGCGATGGCGATCAGGTGCAGCACCGCGTTGGTGCTGCCGCCCAGGATGTTGACCACGATCATGGCGTTCTCGAAGGCCTGGCGCGTCAGGATGTCGCGCGGCCGGATGTCCTCCTTGAGCAGGTTCTTGATGGCGGGGCCGACGGCCTCACACTCGGCCAACTTGCTGGCGTCCTCGGCGGGGAAGCTGCTGCTGCCGGGCAGGGTCATGCCCATGGTCTCGATGGCGCTGGCCATGGTGTTGGCCGTGTACATGCCGCCGCACGCGCCGCTGCCGGGGCAGGCGTGGCGGATGATGTCGAACCGCTGCTGCTCCGTGATCTCGCCGGCCACGTATTGGCCGTAGGCCTGGAAGGCGCTGACGATGTCCACCGGCGCGCCGTCCTGGCTGCAGCCCGGCTTGATGGTGCCGCCGTACACCATAATGCTGGGCCGGTTGACGCGGCCCATGGCGATCAGCACGCCCGGCATGTTCTTGTCGCAGCCCGGGATCGAGATGTTGGCGTCGTACCACTGGCCCTCCATTACGGTCTCGATGCTGTCCGCGATGATCTCTCGGCTCTGCAGCGAGTAGCGCATGCCGCTGGTGCCCATGCTGATGCCGTCCGACACGCCGATGGTGTTGAAGCGGAACGGCACCAGCCCGGCCTTGGCCACCGACGCCCGGATGGCATCCGACAGCCCCAGCAGGTGCATATTGCACGGGTTGCCCTCGTACCACACCGACGAGATGCCCACCTGCGGCTTGCTCATGTCCGCCTCCGTCAGGCCCGTGCCGTACAGCATGGCCTGCGACGCGCCCTGCGACTTGGGCTGCGTGATCTTGGCCGACACCTTGTTGAGCTGCTCGTCGGCCCGGCTGGCCGCCGTCCGCGAGAAGGGCCGGCTGCCGATGCTGTTCCTATTCCATAGCGCCAAACGAGCAAATTAGCATCGGCCCTGTACGGACAAGCGATGGCGTTGACTGCTGACAGCGGAAAGTTGAAAGCTGAACTCCGAAGGTCGACAATTGGAACATACACCTTGCTGCCCGCGAGCAGCAGCCGGCCCTGGGCCAGGGCCCGGCGAGGACCCGCTCTCGTCCTGTGGAGCGCCGCGGAGAACATCGTGTGTGTGGTTCCGAAGCAATTGGCGCGCAAGACCGCCGCTGTCTTTGTCTTTTCCTGTCGATCGGGTCGACAGAGGCGTTTTTCGGTTTTGAGATGCCCAAGGAAAAAAAAAAAAGAATTGGCCCCTTATCTCGGCATTGCGAGAGAAGAAAAAGGAGAAGAGGGGTTTCCAGATGAGTCACAGCCAGCCGCGACGGTTTTCAATCCGTCCCAGATCACAGGGGCAATCACAGGGACAAAAATCACAGGGACGGGAGACGAAAGAAGGAAGGTCTGGAGGTGAGCGAAGTCGGCAGCCAGAATAATTTTTATTGACCGTTCACCGAAGCGACCCCGCGGGGAATTGGCAGCTTTCCCGAATTAGGAGCCTCGTGATTGGCTGAAGCTCGCCTCCACCCCTGTCTGCTCCACCGATGGCACACCTAGGTGAGCTGCCGTTTTCGAGCTGTGGAGCCCAGCGCGGAGTTCACGCGCTACCGAGTCGCTGCTGAGTCTCGACCCTCGTGTTGCGCCTTGCTGTGAACGCATCATTGACTACCTGGCATCCCGGCCTTAATATAAAACTCCCGGTAAGGTGTATCGGGCACCCAGCAGGTACCAGGAACCCGCGAACGCCTCGTGAGCATTCCCCAGCGTGCCCGGGGTCGTGGTCGTACATCCGTGCAATAACCACCCACGCACCCCTCAAGGGCGAGGGGATCCAGGCTCCGAACCGGCTCCGCTGCCCTTACTGTCCTTCTCACCCTCCTCCCGCTTGTTGAGAATCTCATCGATGATGCCGTGGTCCCTCGCCTCGTCGGCGGTCATGTACTTGTCCCGCTCCATCATGTCGTTGATAGCCTGGAGGTCGTACTTCTCGAACCCGGCCGAGGTGTTCAGGTGCCTGCGCACAATCTCGTTGACCTGCTCCCGGATGCGCTGGATCTGGTTGGCGTAGATCAGGATGTCCGCCGCCGGGCCTCTGGTCCCGCCCAGCGGCTGGTGGACCATGATGGAGCTGTGCGGCAGGGCATACCGCTTGCCCGCCTGGCCGCCGATTAGCAGGATGGCCGCCATGGAGGCCGCCGCGCCCACGCACACGGTCGAGACGGGCGACTTGATGTAGGTCATGGTGTCGTAGATGGCCAGCCCCGAGCTGACCTCGCCTCCGGGAGAGTTAATATACATGGTGATCGGCTTCTCGGGGTTATCCGACTCGAGCCACAGCAGCTGCGCGACGATGGCGGCCGACACGGTGTCGTCGATCGGACCGTTGAGACATATTATCCGCTCCTGCTGCTGTCAGGTGTCTGTCCTCGGAGAGCTGTGCATACGGGCAATGCCTGCTGCTATCGGCACGAGTGACACCCAGCCGCGACGTACTTGTAACAGTTTGGAGAATATATCAGCTACGATGAGAAAATCGGCGTCAGTCAGTCTGGTGCTTCCCGCAGAGTCGTCGCATCGCATTGCATCGGCTGCAGAAGACAGTGTATGTTTCACGAACATGTTCGCCAGCCTCCGGCCTACACTGTCAGCATTCCTTTTAGTTCGTCGAGTTGGGGTTCGCGTGGGCTGCAGCGCTCGCTGGCTTACCGTGACCTCGGTGATGTACGGCATGGGTATAGAGGCTCCGGGTGGCCGCGAGAAACCCGACATCCGGCGCCATTGGCAAGCTCTCCTCGACGGGGTCCCGGCCAGAAGCCGCCAGGCTGCTCTCTGATAGTTCATTTTGCCGACGTGCAACAGTGCCGAGACGAGAGAATAGAGCAAATTTGCGACGGCTTCGCAAGCGGCAAGAGAAGAGATGATGAGGGGATGGCGGCTCGCTGCGGCACGGCGAATCGCGCACGCGCCTCGACTGCCTGTCTCAAAAGCGATAAGAGATAAGCAGAAGAGCCCTGCCAATTTTCTTGGCCGACAGCGAAAACGCCCGCCGCTTTCAGTCGCCCTCGAGACAATGTGACCGACACCACCGAAAGATATGCGACCATGTTCGAGGACGCTACGGAGCTGCTTCGGCATACTAGGCAGAGAAAGCCTTCCGCCGCAGCTACAGCACCAATGGCGCGGCGTGTCTACTTCCCAGAAGGACATGGCCCCTCATAGCAGGAATAGCAGCCGCAGCAGCCACGGCAGCCATGGCAGCACCTCGATGGCTCGCGACGACGACGACGGCGCCTCTGAGATCGCCAAAATCGGCAGCACGCCTCTACACGTCGATAAAACCAGCAAGACCGTCCTCACGGCGGCCGGCGCGCTGCCCATCTCCCCCCTGATGGACGAGGCATATCTCGAGGCGAGGGAGAGATGGAAGCGCCCAAAGCCGGCGCGCGCGCCCTACAAGAAGACCAAGTTTCAACGGCACCTCGCCCGAAACCCCTTCGGTATGGACAAGAGCTTCCTTCCCACTGCCTACCTGTGGGTTCCCTGCTGATGAATAACTCGCTGGCGGCAGCCCAGATGCTAGGAGCCCCCCACCGCCACTGCCCGGCGACGAGGACGAGTCTGCCGCGCGCATTCCTGCAGGGCTTCAACCTCGCGGCGCACCCGGAGACCGGAGCTCCCTGGTGGGTGCCTGGCGATCTCGCGCCGTCCCGGCCCCCCGTGACCGAGCCGTCCTCGCTGTCCTCGTCCTCGCCTACCGGGACGGAAGACAAGCCGGACCCCCCATCCCCGACATCAACATCAACGTCAGCCGCTCTCCTCCCCTCCGCATCGGAACATCAGCAACAACAGCAGCAACAGTCTGGGTCGGAGCCCGGCACTACGTACCGCCGCGGCTACGCCCTCGCGCGCCAGGACCTCCTCCGCGCCATGGGGGGCCGCGATGCCCCCTACGGCGGCCGGTATAAGCGTTTCCGGCTAGACTCAGCGGTACGGGGGCTGGGCAACATCATGCGCGACAGCGTCTGGCGCGAGGACATGGGCACCCACGTGCTGGAGTTGATGCGCCGCCGCGCCGTCGAGGATCTGCTGTACTTGGCGCGGATGTGCGAGGGGGAAGATCCCCGCGCTTACCTCGTCCGCTGTGATGCCTGGGAGGAGGTACGAGGCCTCAAACATCGCGGCTGCGTGCTCTTTCTAGCAGACTCCGCCGTGGCAGCTGCTACTGCCATTGCGCCGCCCAGGAAACGATTCATGACGCTCGACGTCCCAGAATCACGCTACGGCGCCGTGCTGGCCGTGCACAACCTCGACAAGCTCCTGGGCGCTGAGCACGTCGCCAGGCTGCGGGGGGAATCCGCACTGCTGCAGTCCGGATCCATCTTCTTGCTGGGCCGAGAGCGGACCGTACCGCTGCAGGTCAAGCTGTGGAAGTTGCAGGGCTACATGCCGGAGGAAGAGGTGCTGCAGGAAGAAAAGGATGAAGTGGATACGGACACCTCTTGAAGAGAAGACAAGGACCAGAGCAAGTTCCCGTTCGAGGAAAGTCTGGCTACCCGAAAATGCTATCATCCGTTTACCTCTCTCAATATTGGGTAGAAAAGGCTGCTTGGTACACTTGCTGTATACACTGAATTAGACAAACAAGGTAGCTGTTTATAGTTGCCATGGGAGGCCAAACCGCTAGCGATTCTGGATGATGGTCGTGATGCATACCGCTTCAGCTGAAGGCACGGACGGGCTTGCGGTGGTCCCCAGCTCACCACTTCTCCGCCGTAGACTCAACGCAGGCTCGATCGACCGAGAATGGAAAGTCGATAGTGAAGGAAAGGGGGAGCTGGTAGCCCGGCAAGGGGGATAGTTAGAATCTATCATGATGCCGCGATGCGCCGGGTAGAGCAGGCGGGGAAGCCAACATAAGACGAAAATCTAGCTATGAGAAGAATGGAAGGAGACAGATGCCGGACAAAACAAAGGGTTTTTTATACGCATAATGCATACACGCGTAGGTCAAGCGCCAAACCAGCCAGCTTATAGCATTTTGTTTTCTTCTTTTTTTCGCCCAGTTGTTAGTTACTCTTCTTTTCCTTTCGTCCGATTTCTGTTCATTTTATTTTTATCTTACCCAACTTTTTCGTTTCTCTTCATCCAATCACTATCTTGTCTTCATTCTCATCTGATCTATCCTATTTTCATCCTCGATTTTCTTTCATCCAATCTTAGTGCTCCTATTCTCTTAGCCCGGTCTACCTTTGTATCGTCCGATCTCTACCATTTGTTTCGTCTGACTTCTACGCCCTTTCGTTTCCATTTAATATCTATTTCTCCCTTTTGTTTAGTCTGGTTTTCATTCTTCTTCTATTTGCGTCTGATCTTTGTCTTGCTTCCTTCCGTCTAATATTTTCCTCCCTCGGTTTTGTGATAGGGGGTAATGAGATGGACATTTTCATCCGAACATGACACTTAGCCACCCGAAAAGTACCTAAGGCAGCAAGCTTAGAACAGCAAAATATAAGGCATTTACGACGTTTTGGATCACAGCAAGGGACTTATTCTCTTGCATTTCCATGCCCCAGCAGCCTGTCGCCCACGGCTGCCGCGTCCCAGATGGAGATAGACTCTCCGAACAGCTCGCTAGGCCTAGACCGCCGCGAAGCGAATTCCGTTCGTTAAGGTACGGCCTATAAAACGAGATTGCTATAGTAAAAGACCATCAGGAAGACCACCAGGATATCGGAATGCTCACTAAACCACTACACTCTTGACCGACGACAAAATAACCGCCGACCGACGTCTCCGACGACTAGGACGGGCCGGGCCGGGCCGGAACGGCGAGGGGAGGAGAGAGGATAAACCCCGAGGGAACCGAGGGAACGGGCGGGCTTGTAGCGGCAAGAGGGAGGAGGAGAGGAGGTCGTGCAAGGGGAGAGTGTTCTTCTCTTTACCTGCCTATGTACTTATTTACCCAGGTACCCAGGTGGCGAGTGATGTATGATGGTACGTGAATGTCGCGGATACGTGCGTCGACAGTCCAGGACATAGCGTGTGCAAATCGGGCCGTGGTCCGAGCCATTATGGGCTACGGCGGCGTACATGCTCCGCCCAAGATGGTGCTGCACCCTCGATTCATAGGTCCCATGTACCAAGGATGGACCCAGAATCAAGACCAAGAGCGGGCGGGCTAGCTGGCCGGCGGTTAGAGGCCGCCGAAGCGTCCGCTGCTGTTTCGTTCCCGCGTCCCGCGTCCCCTCCGGTAGCTGCCGGCGGTGGAGGATCCCATCTTCACAACGCCGACCGTTCGCCGACAACTTGTCCGTGTCCAGACCGGCGGACAGGCCGTGCGCGGCCGCCCACGGCAAGGTGGAGCATCGAAAGAAGTGTGGGAGGATTGCCCAGAGAGGATTCCTGGTAAATATATAGGTAGGCAAAGTAGGCGAAATGCCTGCTGATAGCTCGCCAGTCGGCGGGGAAACCCCGGAACCGGGAAATGCTGATCCAATAAAGGGGATACGAGTTCTCATGAAAGAGTCATGACCGTCATTGGGCCTGGTGCTCCTCCCAGCCAGTCACTTTAATTTTAAAGAAACAGGAGAAATAGAGGCATGCCGAGAGGCTTTTCGAAATCACGATGCTTAAAGTGCGATGATGACACCATCCGTTCTGCTGGAGTTAGCTTCCCCTTCGCGGGT
The DNA here is from genome assembly GCA_022813145.1 of Barbatosphaeria neglecta. Taxonomy (NCBI): domain Eukaryota; kingdom Fungi; phylum Ascomycota; class Sordariomycetes; order Barbatosphaeriales; family Barbatosphaeriaceae; genus Barbatosphaeria; species Barbatosphaeria neglecta. The sequence goes on from JAKLNC010000051.1 coordinate 50,623, forward strand.
AGGGGGCACTCACCTAGGTAGTGAGAGGTATCGATTCCTCCCCCCCGTTACAGACCCGGGAACGGCTGCATCGCCTGGGCCTGCGTGGTCACCACGAATCCCTGGCAGACCAGACAGGCATACACGGTGATGCGCGCGCTGACCAGGACTGCGTATGCGGTAAACTCTTCGTCCGAGAGCTCGGGGATCCTGCCGCCGTTGTCACCGCAGCAGACCGGATAGCCGCGGCCGGTGCCGAAGACGTACTCCTAGTAGTCGGTCATGGCGCGGAGGTGGCGGAGGAGGGCCTGCACGGCGAGGATGCGGTGGCCATGGCAGAGGGACGTGCGCAAAATCTTGGACGCGCAGCTGCAGCCCGTGCCGGGGAGAAGGTAGCCGCAGAATCCGGCGCCTCCGTCAGCTTGACTCAAGCCCTGGCCTTGCTGGTGTCCGGGGTGTCTGGGGGGAGACCCGGCGAGGATGTTGTCCGGGCGCATGATGCCAGGGAGCCGGCCAAGGCACGCCGCCCCGGGGTCGGGCCCTTGCTGGGAGGCGACCCCAGGTGCCTTGATGCCCCAGACTTTGGCGCGTAGGCGCCCGTACCCCTCCGGGCGGTACAGCCGGCCGCGGACGATACAAGTGTAGCACAAGAAGGCGCGCATGGCGACCATCTTCTCGGCGGAGCACCCCGACGGGCCTTCCAGGATGCCGTTCTTGCTCTGCTGGTTGCATTGGTCGCAGACCATGTGGGCGGTGCATGCGTGATGGCGCACGTCGGGGCAGAATGTCCCGCGCGTCTTTTTATCGCAGATTGTAGCCCCGGTGAGCTCCTGGCACCGAGCGCTGGCTAGCCACGGCAGGACGGCGGCGCTGGTCCGGCCGGGGCCGTCCAGGGCGAAGCTGTCTAGCAGGATGACGGCTAACGGTGGCGGCGGGCCGCAGCCTGGGTGCTGCGGCACTTGCTGTACGGCTTCTTCGATCCAGGCGCTGTTGTCGTTGTTGTTGTTGGTATTGTCAGCTGGCAGGCGCCTAGCCAAGATCGGGCACAGAGGGGGCTGTTCAGGGG
>JAKLNC010000051.1:51677-140734 GCA_022813145.1 Barbatosphaeria neglecta
CCCGCTCCCTTGACCCGTGCCCCCGCCGCGCCCCCTGGCGCCGTCCTCGGGGGGGGTTTCCGGGTTCTTCGAGCTCGCGGAGGGAAGATCGAGGAGGTCCATCACAGAGTCTTCCTGCTCCTGCTCCTGCTGTTGTTGGGACAGCTAGTAGTGTGCCGGCAGTGGGTGCTGTGCCGGCAGATCATCGGCGTCGTCAAGATTGTACACCATGCTAACCATGATGCAAGTCCAGCAGTGAAACCTCGCCTCAGCTCCTTCTTCGGAGGGGGGCCGCATTGTCGGCTCGCCGCAATGCTAGCATCTAGGCCGGGGCGCAGCCGAACAACCCGCGGCCGACGGGGCGTCGTTGACGGCTTGCATCTCTATGGCTGCTCGAAGAAAGCCTGCAGATGGCGACTTGGCCGGGTCAGTACGTACCTGGCTACAGGTACCCGTAGGAAGGGCGAATGTCGCGGCGACTAACTTGTCGGTAACTAGCGTCGTCTTGTCCGGCGAGTTTTCGTGTAGAAGTCGATACTCGAACTACCTGTAGAAGTTACTAGTTGATAGGGGGTTTCCTGGAGTAGGGATGGAGAAAGCAGCAGTTCGCCGATGCCTGTTATAAGTCGGTTCAGCTACCCTCTCGGGCTGGGTCGGATTTGGGAAGATCCAGTCGAGACGTCGTCGAGTGTCGCGGTTTATACCAGCTGAGACACGGTCTGAACATCACCGAGTGTCCGCAAACAGCCAGCTTAGCCAGAGCCAGCAAGGCGTTGTCGAACCAACAACGGAATCGAAGACGGAAGGGAAGGGAAGCACAATGAACTGCGCAGTAACAGGGAGACATGAGCTCAAGGTAGAAGGTAGACAACCGTTCCATGCCGGGGAGGTTCTGCAGCGAACTGCCTAGCAGTCCCCCACAGAGGCATTGTTCTCGGACATGCCGCCCTTGTGTCGTCAACCTTACCCCCTGAGTGTGGCGAGACACGGCCCCGAGAATGCAGAACGGTCGAGCCGAGCTTTTTGTCCCAGGGACAAGCGAGACGTAAGGCTGTAGCCTGCCGCATGGGTAGCATGAGGTGCCCGGCCTTGGAGACAGTCTAGCCTCGGAGGCTGTCCAGCCTGGAACTCCGTCAAGGTGCCGCGACTGTGCCGTAGTCGTAGAGACGATAGAGGGAGATAGAAAATGTGATAAGATGTAGGCCTCGACAGAAAGAGGTACCAGACCGCGACTTGCGTATGTAGCCAGGCGGTGGGAGCACCACAAAGCTCTCGACATAGGGGACACAAAGCAAGCAGAGCTCGACTCCGTTTCCCGCGGCGTGAAGCTCGGGTTTGAGCTTATTGGAGCTCCGTCCGCGAGGTGGCGGGGCCGTCTGGGCCAGCTGCCAGCCAGAAGGAACACAAAAAAGACCTATCCCTCTTCTTCCGGGCATCGGCTGCCGCCGTCAATGGCCAGCCATTCCCGCCTGGAGAACGGCACGCTTCGATCCAACCGGAGTAGGAATTAATGTGACGTCGAGGGAGGGAAAGGATCAGGTACAGACGGCAGAATCGAAGTTGGAGCTTCCAACGGCCGGAATTTAGGGCAATTCTTTAGATACGACGAGTGCGTGACTTGTGGCCTCTGCCCCCACCACCCCTGGAAAGATGGGGCTCTGCCCCTGCCATAACCCGGCGCTAGCCAATCACAGCGTAGGGTCTGACGTAGGTGACGCTGTCGCCGGGCGGAGAGGATGGAGGCCAGCCTGTGCCACAGGCCACCTCACCTCCAGAATGGATGCGACTCTGGTCCGAAATGGCGAGAACAACGAATGCAGATGCCTCTCTGATGTCAGACGTGCGACGGCCGCGATAAAGGCAGGAAAGGAAGGCTGTTCAGTTAGGGGGGGCTGTTTCTTATTTTTGGCTTGTTTAATACTGACTTACTGCCGTATCGTCGTCCGTTTTCTTCTCTTCTTGCTTGTACCTCCTTACCTCGGTACATACTATTACCTAATTGCTCCTGTTTCCTCCTCCCTCCTCCGTTGCGTCTGCCGTGGCAACCCGGTGGTGGCGGTGGTTGCGGTCGCGGCGGCCACCAACCAAAGAAAGCTCTTAGACAGCTCGACGAACTCGACAACTCCATAGCAGGCTCTCGTATCACATCCACCCATCATATTGGCCTCTCTTCCGATAGGAAGATAGAGAGTCTGGCGAGCAGCGGCACGCAGGCAACATGGCGACTACCTCGGCCGAGCCTCTCTCCCTGCCGAACGGGGTCCGCGACGACGACCACGTCCTGCGCCCGCGCCCGCGCAAGCCCGTCCACACGCAGATATCCCAGCTCAGCGTCGCCTCGGCCGGGAGCTTCCTCGAGGCCCCTGACAATGGCACCGGCACCGGCACCGGCACCGGCATGACGAGGTAATAGCCTCCCTTTGGCCTCCTCCCCTAGTCTTTCGGCCTCCTTCCCTAGTCTTTCGGCCTCCTTCCCTAGTCTTTCGGCCTCCTTCCCTGGTCTTTCGTCCACTCGTCCCTCTCCGCCCAGGCTGACCGAGGCTCTCCGCAGTGGCCGCTCCACCCCCGTCCCCCCCGATGCCCCCCCGAGCGTGAAGTCGCTGTCGTCGGCGCGCAAGCAGGTGCGCGCCGAGCAGCGGCGGCGGATCTTCCCGACGGTCGAGTTCGCGTCGCGCGTGTCGCACTTCGATCCCAGCAGCGACTACCGCGACTTCCACGGCTTCTACAACCTCTTCTGGATCGGGCTGGCCATCATGGCCATCACCACGATGCTGCGCAACATCAAGGACACGGGCTACCCGCTGCGCGTGCAGATCTGGACCCTCTTCACCGTCAAGCTGTGGCACCTCGCCCTGGCCGACTTCTTCATGGTCGCCACCACCGCCGCCAGCCTGCCGCTGCAGAGGGTCTTCCGCGCCCGCGGCACCAGCCTCACCTGGGGCGGCGGCGGCATGGCCCTCCAGAGCCTGTACCAGCTGGCCTGGGTGGCAGTCTGGATCTCCCTTCCCTTCGCGCTCGAGTGGACCTGGACGTCGCAGGTCTTCCTGCTGCTGCACACCATGGTCATCCTCATGAAGATGCATTCCTACACTTTCTACAACGGCCACCTGTCTGAGACCGAGCGCCGCCTGCGCGCCCTCGACAACCCCTCCACCGCCTCCACCGCCCCTGCCTACCTATACCCCTCCGTCGACAACCCCGAGGGCACCGTGCTGTCGCCGAAGCGCCCCGAGGCCGCCGGCAAGGCGAAGAAGGTCACCAACGGCAACGGCAGCGAGAACAACCACGAGGCCGACACCACGGAGGACGACGAGATCGCGCAGCTGCGCGAGGACCTGGCGCGGGAGCTGACCAGCCCCATGGGCAACACCACCTACCCGCACAACCTGACGTGGGCCAACTACCTGGACTACCTGCTGTGCCCCACGCTGTGCTACGAGCTGGAGTACCCCCGCACCGACAAGGTCAACTGGGGCGTCCTCTTCTCCAAGATCGCCGCCGTCTTCGGCTGCATCTTCCTCCTGACCGTCACGTCCGAGGAGTTCATCCTGCCCGTGCTGGTCGACGCGTCCGCGCGCCTCGAGGCGGCCGCCTCCGCCCCCGCGTCCGTCTCCTCGTCCTTCCCCCTGGCCGACACGCTCCTCGTGCTGGCCGAGACGGTCAGCTGGCTCCTCTTCCCCTTCATGCTCACCTTCCTGCTCGTCTTCCTCGTCATCTTCGAGTACGTCCTGGGCGCCTGCGCCGAGATCACGCGCTTCGCCGACCGCCACTTCTACAGCGACTGGTGGAACAGCACCGACTGGATGGAGTTCAGCCGCGAGTGGAACGTGCCCGTCTACAGCTTCCTCCGCCGCCACGTCTACAGCGCCAGCCGCCCCCGTGTTGGCCGCGAGCTGGCCACCGTCCTCACCTTCCTGATCAGCGCCGTCGGCCACGAGGTCGTCATGGCCTGCATCACCAAGAAGCTGAGGGGCTACGGCTTCGTCTGCCAGATGCTGCAGCTCCCTATCGTGGTCCTGCAGCGGACTCCCTGGGTGCGCGGCCGCAAGACCCTCAACAACGTCTGTTTCTGGTGCTCCATGATTTTGGGCCTGAGCATGGTACGTCTCTCTTTTTCTTCCTCCTTGCATCGGCTCTTTTCCGCGGGGCCTCGACCTCCAGAGCCAGACGCCCGGCTAACAGAGTCTCGTATCCTACTAGATTTGCTGCTTGTATGTTTTGGTTTAATTCTCTTCTTTTTCCTTTTTTTTGTTTGGTTTCAATTGCTCTTTTTGTATTAGTATTGTCATAATGGGGGAATACCCAACCTGAGAGGGGGGCTACACTTCGCTGCGATACAACCCATTGCGTAAGTCTCAGTAAGGGGAGAGGACCTACTTCATGTGTATGTATACCTGTATGTACCTATATGCGTATATATCACGTCCTGCACATCACCCACGACCTCGTCCTACAACGAGGAAGAAAAAGCTGGCAGGACCCCGCGTTCACTCGTATAGGGACGTACTCCTATATAACTCGGCGACAGTCTACCCCCTAGGTACCTGATTGTAATACCGTGCAGCCTCGTGGTCCATCGTGGAATCAGATACCGTACGGATATTTTCCCCCGGCGGCCTTTTTTTTTTTCCCTTCTTTTCGTTGTGATGATCAACCGCTCAGGCGTGGCGACTATCTCCATTTATCATATAAAGAAAGTAGGTACGCCACCGGGTCTTCAAGAACGCGGTCCCGTCTCCTCCCGTTTCGAGGGATCGGAGGGCTCGATATGAGGGTATGACGCCAATCCGACAGACTAAGCAGAACCAGATGAGGACAAACAGGCCAAGCAAGCAAGTCAAACAAGACAGGAGCAAGAGCATAGTCAAAAGCAGGTAGGCAGGTAGACAGGTTGCTGTGGAGGAGGCCCTTAAAAAGGCACAAATATATTGATTGACCGGGCGCGCTCTGCGTAATACGTTTGCCTTGCCCGGTACGCTGTCCGCACCCGTCGCCCAGTCGATGCTGGGCTGCGGGCCGGCCCTGCAGATATATCTTGCTCAGACCAATTCCTCTCTTCCTGCTGCCCCTTCGCAGCGGAGCTGGCCAATATAACTATGGAGCTCCCTCTTTCCTCCCGCTTCTCGTCACTCTCCCCCATCCCCTTTCTTCATCACATTCTCCCTTCAGGTCCCAACGACCCAACACCACCAACTGGACACCTAACTCCCACACCCCAGGAAAAAGGAGACATGAAAATCGTCCAAATCGTCAAGCAACACAAACTGGTGGAGTTCGTTACTGTATTCTTTTCATGAAATATTCCATTCATGGCGGGTCAGCCAGAAAAACAACCAAGACACCTTCCGGCGGAAAAGCGAGGGAAAAAGATGAAAATGCCCCAGCCGATCAGAACCCGACCGAGAATAACGCCGGCAATGAAAAGAAAAGCAAATAAGTCAAAACCGCAAGATGAGTCCCAATATAGGTACGTCAAAAAGAAGATAACCACGCCACCATGGAAGAAGTACACAGCAATAGCTTTATCATGACCCATCACAGTCGTACACCACGTTCGTTGTTTTTGGCTCTCTCTAGCTCTGCGGCTCCGGCGGCCCAGGCTCTGTTTCAGGCTCTGTCTCTGTCGAATGCTGCATCTCGGTCGGCTTGTCCGGAGGAGCGCCAAAGCTTTTTACCCGATGGCGCCTCCTCACCAAGGCCAAGGAGGTAAAGAAATATCCAAAAAAGGGAGGGGGGAGAGGAGAAGCGAGTCAGCCAGCCAGCCAGCCAACCAGCTAACCAGCCAACCAACCAACACAGTCGATCGGTGGCACGCGGGACCCGGTCCTCATGCACGAACATGCCCATACGCGGCAGAGTACGGCGAGGAATACTCGTGGCCCGCGGCGTGGGGCACACTGGAGTAGGCCACATCGTCGGTGCTGTACCTCTTGCCCTGGTACACCTGCTCGGACGAGTAGTGCGGGCGGTACTTGACCTTCTGGAAGGAGGGCCGACCCGGCGTGTAGTACACGTCTTCGGCAGCCCGGTACCGGGTCTCCGACACGCGGGGAATCGGCCCTTCCTCCTCGATCTTGTAGTTCCGCACCACGTGCGAGGGACGAGACCGAGAGGGGGTCTCATCCTCGTACACGGCGACGCCCTCGAACGAGCCGCGCCGCCGCCGCTCCGACTTGCCGGAATACCGACCGCCGTCCGCCGGCGAGGGTGCCGCAGGAGCAGCAGGAGGCGCAGGACCACCGCCGGAAGCCCGAGGGCTGTAGTCCATGGTCGCCGCCCGCGCCAGGTGCGGGGTGCGGGGCACCGACATGTTGGCCACATTAGCCATGTTGGGCATGTGCATCTGGCCCGGGGGGGAGGTGAATGACTTCTGCAGGCGCGGCGGCCTCGGCGACACGTCGATGACATCGGCGTCCTCGTCCTCCTCGCCAGCCTCAACGCGGGTTTGGTATTTCTTGTCCTCGTGTGACTGGCGACGGATTCTGGGCGTCTCCGCCGCGACGGCGGCTGCGGCCGCGGCGTGCCACGTATCCTCCGGGTTGGGGTACTGGGAGCTGTAGGCAGCGGGCTCTGCGTAGGGCGCGGCGCCGCCAGACTTGCTGCCCCTCCGCTTCTCCATCATGTAGTCGACGGCGGCCATGATGTTGGCGGTCGTCTTGTCCTTGTCTTCGCTGGGCGACTCGTCCCGGCGCGCCGACTTGTCTCGGCGCGGGCTGTCGGCGTGCTTCTTGCTGCTGCTGCCGCCGCCGCCGATGCCACCGCTACCGGACGACTTCTTCTTGGAGACGCGGTGATCCTCCTCGGACTCGTCGTGATGCTCGACGTAGGCCGGTTTTCTGGACCGGGTCTTGTCCTCCTGCTCTTGGCGCCGCATCTTGTCCTGATCCTTAGCGCGCTTCTCGCGCTCCTTCTCGCGCTCCTTCCGCATGCGCTTCTCCTCCGCCTTGATGGCGTCCAGCTTCATGCGAACTTCCCGCTCCTTCATATCCATCCGGAGCTGTCGGTCCCGCTTCTCCTCCTTGTCTCTCTCCTTCTCCTTTTCGCGGTCGGCCCGGCGCTTCTCCTTGAGCCATTCTTCCTCGGTTTCTTTCCGCCGCCGGCGCTCTTCCTTGGGGTCCTCTTCCCTCCGCGGCTTCTCGTAACTGGCCGCGCGGCGAGCCTTGCGGTCCTCCTCGTAGATCGGTTTTGATGACCGATGCGGGATGTCCCGCTCCCACGAGGTCGAGAACTGCGGGTTGCCGGGGTAGGGCGAGTAGGGCGAGGGCGTCGGGCCCGGCTTGCTGCTGAAGGTCGGCTGCGACTCGGCCGTCCTCACGTTGTACTCGTAGTAGCTCTTCGAGGCTGGCCGGGGGGAAGGCATGTTCTTGGCGAACTCATCGCGCACCTTCTTCATCCGAACCTCGTCGTCGTACTCTTTCCGCTTGGCCTCGTCGCTGAGGATCTCGTAGGCTTGCTGCACCCGCTGGAACTCATCTTGCTTGGCGGCCTTCAGGGACGGGTCCTGCACCTTGTCCGGGTGACACTTAAGGACCAGTTTCCGGTAGGTCGTCTTGATGACTGAGATGTCGGCATCTTTTTCCACGCCGAGCGCCTTGTACGGGTCGGGAGGCAGCGGATTCATGGTGCTGACCGGGGGGCGTGTGGCTGTTGTTGTTGTTGTTGCTGCTACGATTAGGTGGCGACCCGAGAGCGGGAAGGTAGTGTGTGTAGGTGGTTTTGTGCTGGGCCGCACCGGAACCTCGGAGCGGCAAGTGGAAGAGGGGGCGAACCGGCCAGTATTAACGGGCTGCGATGTTACTCGAGCTTCGTCGACGGCAGGGCGATCGCGTTCGTCGGCGCACGAGGGAGAATGGGATCAACCATGTACAGAACGGAGGATTATTGGTGATCCTGATCGAATGGAAATGGGGTGATGCCGGCGCTAGGAGGCGCTGGGGGGGGGGGGGAGCGGGGGTTGGGCGAGGAGGAATGGGGCGAAGATGGGATGATATGCTGGACGCAGCCTGTGATCAAGAAGGAGACGGTGGTGCGGCACGGCCACAGACAGGGCGGTGGGAAGGAGATCGCTTCCGCCCCGTGACAGGTCGGTGGCTGAGGCCTTTTATGATGAACAATTAGGGCGACGCGAGATTATTTATAAACGGGCTGGGGATGAGAAGAGAGAGACACTGCAGTCGCTGCAGACGCTGCAGGAGAACAGCGCCCGAGGGTGTACAGGTTCCCGGCTAATTAGGCCCGGCCTTGCAGCGTGTGAGCGCGAGAGAGAGAGAGAGTGGGCGACTGAGGCAGAGCCCGGCGATGAAGTCACCCGCGGCCTGGGGCGGTGGGAGGTTATTATGTGAGGGAGCGAAGGAGGGGGGAGGGGAGGAGAAGGAGGGGTGCACTGGGTGCACTGGGTGATACAGGACGAGGCTTCGGCCGCCGTTGACGGGGCGGATTGGAGGGAGAGTGCAGCGAATGGAAGGGGAAAAGGGCGGATGGCGGATGGCGGATGGCTGGGCGGAAGGGGAGGGGGTGCTGAGGGCGGGGACCGAGACAGGGCACTGTAGGCAGCGTACCGGGGCACGCTGCGCTGTGGCCGTTGTGGCTGCGGTGGCCGTTGTGCTGCGGCGCTGCTGCGGTGCTGCTGTGGTGCTGTTGTGCTGAGACGCCGAGGGTGCTGGTGCTGATGCTGCTCAAGCAGGGGGCCTGCACGCCGAATGCTGCGGTGCCTGGGGGGTGGAACTGGAACCCGCCAAAAGGCGACGGGAACGGCAACTGGATCGGGCCTCTGCTGGGTCTGGATCGGCCAGGTCGGGTGATGACGCCCACGCTGACGACGGGACGGCGGGCGACTTAACTTGGATCGAAGAGGGTCCAAAGGGCCAGTCAGCGCCGAGGGCTAGCTGCGAAAGTAACGCCGTCTCCGTACCCGCCTCGTATGCCGCAGGTGCGAAATGTACCTTTTTGTAATGGTGAAGGTGGTGGTGTGGCGGATGATGCCCCAGAACTTGGTGGCTGACAGATCTGCTGCTGCGGGCGGGCGTGTGCGAAGCCGAAGCGAAGGGAAGCGGGCGGTACGGTGCGGTAAGTCGGGCTGTCGCGCGCAGCGCTATCGAGCGCTATCGATTCCTTTCCGCCCACTTCGATGGCACTGGGCGGCCGGCCTTTCGGGAACACCAGGAGGCACCTAGCACAGGGGGTACAGTGGGTACAGGGGGGGGCCGTACTCCGTACAGGCTGCTAAGTCCGACTGGACGCGCTGCGCTTTTGTTTCCGGCTGCTGCTGCTGCCGCTGCCGCCGTCGCCGCCGCTGCTGTGCTCGCAGATTCTGCTGTCCTGCGGGCGAATCGATGTCGCCGATGGACCCCGTTTCTCTGCTCAGCTTTCGCTGGGCCCAGAACCTGGTCGGCCGATCGCTCTCGCTTCTCAGGTTCGGAGATGTCCAGAAACTCCCGTGCCAGCGATACTCAAATGCTGAGAAACGGTCGTGCAGATGGAGAGAAGTTGGGGGAAAGCGGAGACAGGGCGGCTGCCGCTTCCAGGCAAGTTAGTTACTGTGTGGCTGGCAGCTGGGGTGCCTTCCAACGGCTTCCACCCAAGGGTCCCTCGGTTTCTTGTCTCCTACAAGCTTCTTTTATTTTTTCGCCATATGGAGAAAAAGCGGCGCCTGTCTTGCACACGAGAAGCGGGATGGCCTCGGTGCTGATCGTGGTTGGGGCGTGGTGTCCCATAGTGCCATGGATAGAGGGAAACGGCGAAGAATAGGTGCAGGCGGGCGGGCTCAGGTAGGGGGTAGGTAGGTGCCGGATTGGCGACGAGGGGGGACGGCTTCGTGCGTGCAGTGAACGGGAATGGGATGACGTAGGTGGACAGAAGGGAAACACAGCACCAAAAGCCGTGCGGTCAACGTACAGCCAGTAGGCGAGCGCCTTGGTCGCAGCCAAACAACCGAATTCCGGACGGGCAGGAGGTCTGAAGGGCTGCAGAAGCGGAGGCAGAGAATCAGACCCTGGGCGTTTGAGGACTCGACGTCCCACAGTTATGCGTGCCCGGGTGCCGCGTGTGTAGCCGATGAGAGCGAGGCGGGACGACAGCGCCAGAGACCGGAGACACAGGACGACGACAGACCGCTCGATGCGAGTATCGTGTGCCGTATGTCGTGGACGTCGACGGGCGAGGACGGTGGGAAACGACGACGGGGAGGGGTGGAGGGGAGGATGAAGACTTATAATGGCGAAAGAAGAAGAAGAAGGCGACGACCGATAATGGCGAATATCAATCGGTGAACGAGTACCGCCCGTTGGCCGCTGCTCCGAGCAGGAGGCGCGGTGCAGAATTGTTAGGGGCGAAACAGCTCGGCCCGTGAGAGGAATAGACGGTGTGCGTTTCGGTGCTTGCGTCTCACGGTTCGTTGCCTGGCCGCAGCTGCAATTGGCGTGCTCCCTGTGGCTGGGACGTGGGAAGGTGGCAACGGCTTAGACGACGACAGACGACGATGAGAGGCCGGAGTGGTATGCAGGTAGCGGTCGGAACGCGGAAGGCCGGGAAAGGCGAAGGGAAGTTCCAGATCCGGGTCGCCCTCCGAGGTTGGTCGCGGCGAGAGCAAAAGAGTACGCACTTCGCAGGCTGCCAGATGAGACAGACACCCCGAGATGAGGAATCCGCGAGGAGGAGGAGGCGAGAAAGAAGGTACGGCTAATGTAGGTATGTATGTACGTATGTATGTATGGCAAGAGGGCGTGCGCAGCGGCCCAGACGATGCGGAAGGCGAAGGACGGAAAGGGAAGAATAAAAACAAGCCGGGGGGTGATGCAGTCAACAGAGCAACCAAATGCCTGCTGGATAAGGTAAAAGAGGCTAGCTAGTAGGAAGCAGCTAAGAGAAGAAGCCGAAGACGGGCAGTGAGGTTGCCGCCTTTTTTTTCGAGATCCGAGACGGGGATGGTAATGGCGGTGTGAGAGAGGTCGATGGATGTCCCCTCACCAAGCACTGCTAAACACAGCCCCTGGTCTCTGTCTCGCTGGACACTCCGCAAATAGAAGAGGGCCGCTCGAGCTGATCTCGTGCCTAGGATGGGGGGCGCGACAGTCGTGTCTGCCCCAATGTGGTTTCTCTAGCAGGAGAGGAGAAAAGAAGAAAAGAAAAGAAAACAGTAGGTTGTCGTAGATGTCGTCGTCGTCTCCAGCAATGAACTCCAACGCTCCCGTAGGTGACGTTGTCGTGGCAGGAGCTGAAGAGACGGGGAGGCACGGGGGGTATAAGTGAAGACGAGGAGTCGTTGGTGTGTGCGTGTGTGGATGGACAGATCGGGGGAAGGGGGAAAGGAGGGATGGGGGGAAAAACCGGCAAGCCAGCCCAGCATCGACGAGCAATGGGCCTGGGGAGAAACCGGAGAGGGCCTCAAGGCCAGCGGAGACGCTCTCCAAGAAGGCGAGGAAAACAAGCCGATACGGCTACCTGTTACTATTGCGCAGAAGATGGGGACTGGGGACGCGAAGCGGCCGGCCTCCTGGTCACTCGCGGCCTGCCTTCTCACAGCCAGTCCACAATAGCCCCGGGCTCGTCCAAAGAGAGCTGCTGGTGAGGGGTTCGACCTGCAGCTTTGGCCACGGCCGCGCGAGGGGATAGGCCCGCCCGCTAGGGATGCAGCCCCTCCAGCCGATTTCACCTGGGCTGCTCAGAGTCAGTCAGTCGGGTAAACAGCGACGCGGACCATTAACCACGATGCGCTGCAGAACACCTTGCATAATGTGGGAGGCGTGTTAGGGTATGATGTAACTTGCTATCAGTGCGCAAAGCCGCTCGCCCTCCCTCCGTATGGAGTGCGACTCAAGATGCGCCTGAACTTGCCCGCCTAATCGCCGCAAGTGGGCGCCTAACTCCACACCCTCTAACGTTGGTTGGCAGTTAGCAAGCCCTCGCGGCCGCGATGCTGCCCCTCCAAGCTCCCAAGCCCGGCCCAGCCCAGCCCAGGCCACCGAGGACTGCGAGGATTGCGAGAGAAGTCGTTGACCATCCGAACCGGCTTGCCCTCTGAGAGGTGCCCGCCGGCTGACATTCTCGGCCGCGGCACGGCCGGTCCCTTCTCGAACGCGGGCTCGCAGGGCCTCGCAAGCCTCGTCGGTGTTGACTTGCTGCTGTCTTGCAGCGGTTCCTGGGGGATGGGGAGCCAGTCGGAGCCTGTGTGCTAGTCAGGCCACGGCACAACCCCCCCCCCCTTCTATTTTATTCTATATAGCAGAGTTACCGCCCAACCCTCTTCCCACCTCCCACCTCCCTCCTCCCAGGAATGCGTCTGCCGGTTGCTGGCCTCCGGCTCTCCCGCGCCGCGGATCCTGGGGCCACGAATCGTCGCCCGCAGGAGTGCACGTAGCAGGGCGACGACCTGGCGGCCATCGTGTGGACTGGTTGGCCCCTCTGGGTGGCCTGGCTTGGGATCCTCTTGGATAATACAATACGTGCAGCTCATGAGACTGTGAATACAGCAAGCCTTTCCCCAGCCAATGGGGGCCGTCGCCCCGATGGCCAGCGCCGAGTTCGCCCAGCACCGTGATAGGGCGGCGCTGCACCGGCCGCCGCTCTAGCCAGTGAGCGGCCGCAGCTGCCGGAGCCGTTGCTGCTTAGCTGCATGACACCATCAGAACGTCGGGGTTGAGTGCTGTATTTCTTGTCGCAAGCAGATTGGAACGGGGTGGTCTGGGTGGGCTGAGTGGGCTTGGTGGGCTCGGTGGGTGGGTTGTCTTAGGTGGAAGCGCTGGCCACATCACCTCCCGGCAACGACACTAAAGTCGAGGAGGCTTTCTGCAGTTGCTGCAGCTACTGCTGCTTCTGCCCTTGTCTCCGCGGAGAGGAGGGGGAAGGGGCGGAGAAGTGGGAGGAGGAGAAGGGGAGAAGGGGGAGGGGGAAGGGGAAGGGGAAGGAGGAAGGGGGGATGGGGCTTGCCAGAAAAAAAAGGCCACCCTGCGGCCGCATCGCCGACCCTGAACGCAGGAACCCTACCCTGACAGCGCAACGAGAGACAACCATCCATCTCAGCCCAGAGAAGGGAGGTCCGCGTGCGTAGCGTAGCGTTGCGTGCGTGAGAGAGTGCGTGCTTGTTGCGTGCCGCCTGCCCTGCCCTGCCTTGCCCCGTCCTGCTCTGCCGGGCTTTGGTTAGGCTGGCCGGTATTGGCTTCATCTGTGCTGCATCACCGGCCTTGTCTGTACACAATAGCTCGAACGAGCGAGTATGAGTGCGCGACTATGACGGGCAGCCCGGCGGTAGGGACAGAGTAGGAAGCACGCACGCAAGGAGCACTGTCGTCAGCACAACACAGCATACACAGCAAAACAAGCACAAGCGCAGTCCACAAGACAGTCCACCAGCTAGTCCACACACACACACACCCCCATGACTTCAACCCCGACGGGCGCTGTCGTACAGCTTCATCCCGGAGAACGCGGAGGGAAGAACGCCTGCCGTGCGAGGGAAAAGGGCAGAAAAAGAGCCACGGGGGGGAAGAGGCCACTCAGACGAGACCTCAGACGGGCACTGACTGGCCAGCCAAGTAGCAGCGGGGCGAACATTCTCGGATTGGAAGCGTCGCAGCTTGGCCCGTTGCTCGCTGCTGCTGAGTGGCTGTCTGTTCTTTGCTGCACATTCACAGCGAATCAAAATACGCCCGGTGGAGGTTCGCAGGCTGTTGTCGACTCGTCTCCTGGCCCCCGCTGCTCCCCACCACTTACCCCCCCTGCTCAGCCACTGGCACATCGGCATAGCCAAATCGACTGGCCTGGGAGTTGTCTGGCGTGGAAGGGAATGAGGGAAGGGAAGGGAAACGGAACACAGAGCGCCCAATCAAGATCCCGGGCTGCTCATGGGTCTTCGCTGCACCTCGTTGGCTGCCGGCTTCCCGTTTATGGTTTCAGCCAGAGAGAGAGAGCGGTCAGAGACGTCGCAGCGGGGAGGTCCTCACGATCCAACCACAAAGCACCTGGAATCTCTCCCTGCATGCACGGAGTATGTGTGGAGCACGAATGCGCACTTCTCGACGGACTTTTTCGCCTCGCACTCATTCGATCATCCGAGAGAAGGCAGAATTTCAGTCTAGATTCCAATCCAAAGGTCAATGGAGCCCTTCATTCGTCCGGCCTTCGGTGCCTTGGGTGCCTTTCGGTGGACCTGCCTCGCAGAAAGGCTCGCGCCGTGATTCATTCTGGCGCACATCGTACGGGGCAAGTGGACTAAACAGCGTTTCCCTGCCCCATTTTCTCCGAAATCCGCGGGAGAGCAGAAGGAGGGCGCCGAGTTTCGCGAGCGTCGGACCGGGGGGTTCGATTGCAGTCAGCAACTTTGTCGGGCAGCACGAAGAAGGTAAGGGGTGCGATACAGCCTTTTACCGAAGCACAGCTCGAGGCTGGCCTGTCAGAAAGGAGGATGAGGAGATCAGCTTCGCGACGGATTACATGTGCTACACATGGGCAGGAGCTGACGGCCCGGCAGCCAACGTGCCACTGCCAATGTGCCACCATAAGTGCCAGCCCTATTCGCTCCTGAACGGGATCCCCAAAGGAGTAACCAAGCCCCGCTATTACCCCTCCATCTCTGGGCCCGACGGCGGTCGAGTCCTCCTCTCGCCATGTTCTGTTCTACGAAGCTATGATGGGTTAGCCTCCTGCAGTGTTCTACCCTATTCACCGCGGGACATCCAAAGATATCCGTTCTTCAGGAGCTGACTGGCGTGACGGGTGACGAGACTTGGTGCGTCCCTATCGTGATACGGATCGAAGTTGGAAAAGAATAAAAAGGGGACAAGAGATATTCTTTCCTTTTTTTTTGGCGTCCCACCACCGATGATGCTACCATGAAGAAACGCCGGTAAGCACTCCTAACCGATCGGGTTGCTTCTCTTGTGATGTTGTGTGGCGCGGTTATCGAAAAGAGAAAAAAAAGTTGGGGTGGAATCGGGTTCTGGTTGGCTTGTCGATGAGGGACAAAAAGCTAGGCCCCCCTCACCGCGGGTTCGATCCTGTTCGAGGGCGGATCAGGCGGTGAGAGGGAGGAAGAGAAGGAGGGGTGGGAGAGAAAACGATTGAAGATCGGCCATCCGTCGGTCGGGCTGTCCTCCTTCTCGTACTCCGGCTCTCCGTATACCGTACAGAGTACGCCGTACGGAGCACATACATGGGGGATGGGAGGACTCAACTACCCTAGCTCCACCGCCCGGGCAGCTGCTGCTAAAGGGTAGGCAGATACCTCTGCACCACCTGCATTTGCCTCGCGTACGAGACATGGGGATGGTAGGCGCGAAGTCTCAGCTCGTCACCTCGCCGCAGCTTCCAATGGCGCAAAGTCCGGGAGACAGAAAGACAGGCGTCCAGGCAGGCAGATGATCAGCTCGCGGGCTGAAGCGCCTGGCTGAACTGACTCGGTGGCTCGCGAGTACCTCCTCAGCTGCCACCAAACGGAGGACGCCGCCCTTTCCCCCAGTCTGCCCCATCTTTTCCTTTCTTCCCCTTCCGCCTTCTTCTTCTCCCCAATGTCACTATCGCCACCATTTGTGGTCTGGTAGCGGTCAACGAGTCGAGCCAGAGATCGGTCGGACATGCTGATATCCTAATGCACCAGCAGACCAGACATGTCCAAAACAAGGAAGAAGACCCGTCAGCACGATTCGCTACGAGTTGCCCTCCCCCCCTCCCGATAAAAACGAGGGGGTCGGGTGTACAGACTGTACACATACACACACACACACGAGAAGTCATGGAGGACGCTAATAAATAGCGCAACGCCCGCCGACCATCCATGTGCGCTGCGCTCACACGTCCCACCACCGCGTCCCATGTTCCCATGGAGGTACTTTTTTGGGAAGTGCGGTCGGTCGTGGTGGTCACTTGTCGTACGTGCGTGCATCTATCCGACCGCCGCTTCTTGCTTTTTGTGCCACCTATCCATCACCCTATCACCACCACACCAAGCCTACGGTGCCTTTCTGGTAGCAGGGAGATATGTACTCCGTATCATCATCGCCCGACGGCCTGTGGGTGCCTGCATGCATGCATGCCCTCTTGCCTTCGCAGTTCTTCCCCGGAAAAAGACGGCTCGATTGGCTGGGAGAGGCTTTGGAAGCGCCCGCCTTCGGTGACTCTTGGTGCATGTGCTATTGATGGTGCAGCATGCAGTCCGTATCACCACCGCCTACCGCCTCTGCCTTTCTTTTTGCCTCCTCTGCTTGCAGCGGAAGGTCCGTATGTTTCCGCGTGCGTCCTTGGTGTCCCATCCGGTTGGCTGGCTTGACACAGGTGCACTAGACGTGTCAGGCCAGGACCAGGGCCAGATGCTCCGCGTGTCCCCTTGCATAGGTGGTGCATTGCGTGTCTGTTTCCATATGCTACCGCCCCGGGGGCCGCCAGGGAGGGGGGGCTGAGGCTCTCGGAAGAGATAATGGGAAGAGGGGCGACTTTCTTCGTGAGACACTTACTGTGCCTCTTTGCTGCTGGCAGTGGGGACGGAGGAGGCAATTGATCAACTGTCACAGAGTAATTTAAGTGGCCACCTGGCCGGGCAGTGGCAGTGGTGGTCTCTTCCGTCGCGACATCTGTCATCGTTCCCGAGGGGCGCTATGATAGTTCCTCCTATTCAGGGGCCGAGGGAGTGCCAACGGAGTAAGACGGCGTGGGGGATGGCGGAGAAATGAACGCTTGGGGATCAGGTCATTCGGCGTCCTCCAGTATCCCGTCCCCTTCCTCCGAATAGACTGGCGGCATCACAGCTTCGTCGTCTACTAGAGTACACATTAAGAGGGCGGGAGGCAAACCATGCGGTCCGGCCGTATCGCCTTATTACCTTGCTCTGAGTGTATGGTACTTGGCACTCACGCCCTTCGCCCCTTACCCCGGCCAGCTTTGCCCGATTCGGTGAACGGTGATGAAGAGCTAGGCACCGGGCTGACGTCGTCGGCCTGTACTTCCGCCCTCCCCGTTCGGCGGCGATGGCTGGCTGGTACTCGATACGTACGAAGTACATGTGTACAGACCGTAGGTAGCATCTAGGTGGCATCTAGGTGACATCTTCAGTGTGCGTTGCACGTACGCCGACACGCCTCCAACGGTGATCGTGCGTGGTTGCATATAGGATGCTGTAAATGCGTGCACCGCACCGGATGTTGCAAATGGCCGAGTCCGTCCCTTGCTGATGATTTCTCATAAGTCAGACGGTGCCGAGTATCGTCATGTTGTGTGGCTAGCAATATTCCAGATAGTGCTTTTGCCGCATGCACGTATATGGGGTACGGCGCCGAGATAGTGGCGAGCAATACAACATGCTGCCGAGGTCTGCCGAGGTCTGCGAGCAACACCCCACGGCATCGCTGCACCGCAGCGCGAGGAGCGAATTCGATATCATTCCAAGGCTGTCTAGGCCGTCTAGGACGTCTAGGACGTCTAATTCGTCTAGATCGTCATCGGGAGGCCGCCCTTGCACATACGCGTTGCGACGCAGACTCGTGTGTTATTACCGCTTCTGGCGCCCGCAGCGATTTTTGCGAGACGGTGGAGATGTTGACATCTTAACGCATCCTACCGCTCGAGCTTCGCGATAGCTAGAAGCGGCGAAATCAATTACGTCTCTATGGTGGCGCAGTACGTAGCACGGCGGAGACGGACGGGAATCTGGAGCCGTCTCGTCTTTCCGGGCGGATGCGGTGCCCCGTTCGCCTGCACTTTGCACCATGTAGGTACGGACACTACTGCCAGACGGGCAAGTCCAAGTCGACCACGATCGGCTTGTTGAATCGCTTGCCGCCAACATGGGGGTAGTTGTTGGCCATGATGGCGCAGTTCACGACGCACGTCTCTCTCCGGCCCATCCGGCCCCGCAGTGCCTGCCGGTCGTACCGGACCGACGCCGCCGGGTCCCCGCCGAGACCCAATGTGCCCTGACCGGGGCCGACCACGTTATTCTCGCCTTCGCCACCCTTTTCGCCCTTCTCGAGGCTGTCCCGAGAGTCATCTGGCCGGACGAGCTCTTCGGGACAGGAGCCATCGTTGTCCAGTGCTCGCCTCCCGCCGCGCGCCGTCAGGTCCACCACGGACAGCTTGCCGTTTCCAAGGCCGGCGCCAGGGTCCTCCCACGGCTCGGTGCTGACTTCTTTGTATGCAGCATGGGCACTCCCTGGCGCGCCATCGATATCCCACCTGACCCTCTCTGCACCGCGGCCCTCGTGCACGTGTCCGCACACGGCTAGGCGAGGCCGGACCCGCCACAGCGCACGACGCAGCTCCTCGCAGCCCAGTGCTCGTCGTTGGCTGACGGATTCGTCGCAATGGCGATACGGAGGCGTGTGGGTAACGACGATGTCGGCGTCCATGGGCAGAGAGGACCACACGTCTCCGGCCGAGATCGTCGGCCGATATTCCAGGACATGTTGCTGCTGCTGCTGCTGCTGCCGTTGCGCGCTTGATACGGGCCGTCCAGCTGCCCCTGGGTCTGCCCGCTCGTACCCAAACGCCCAGATGCCGTGGCTAGGGCTGTATGGTGAGCCAAACACCCTAAAGGTCGTGCGCGGCCCCCTGATGTCGGTCAAGCGCACCGTCGCTGCACTATGACGGAGATAGGTAATGGTAGGGCTCGACGTGAGCAAAGAGACACAAGCCTCTGGAGACTGCGGCGACTGGTTGTGAAAGTACGCGCCGTGTTCGCTGTAGAAGCTGTGATCGAGGGTGACATCGTGATTCCCTGGCGAACTTGTGTGAGCGAGATTGGCCATCTTCGCCGGGACGCCACATACCTGCAATCACGATCTTCGCTTCAAAGTCCGCCTTCTCGAGCCATTGGACGGCTCTGGAGAGCTGCGCGAATCGGATCCCTGTCGTCAGCGCCACGGCCTTTTTTTCTTCTTCCTTGCCCTCTCCCGGTATAGCACAGGCATTCCCTGGGACAACAGGACGACTACGCCGGTCGGTACGCAGTAGCACTAGAGACGGGGCAGAACAGCACGATGGCGACATCCCAGACCTACCTCGGAATAGCTTCCTTGGTTTGTCAGATCGCCAGCGTGAATCAGGACGTCACCCCGAGGCAGCTTGACCGTGGAATTGTGAGTATCCGAGATGCACACAAACCTCGTCCGACGAAGCGTTGGTGGCTCCGGACACGACACGGGCGGTGGTGTCGTCATTGTATCCGGCGCTCAGAACATTCGTCACCTTGCACGCCCACCCCGCCTCTTGTGGACGGACTGCGAGCCCGGTAAGGTGATCCCCGAGCGATGACAGTCGTGGCTGCCCGATAGCTGCTATATGTGCATGCTACGGTGTATAGACGGCTTTCCCGGGTTATCGTGGGCTGCCCGCCGACCGTAGATCTCCTCCCGTGCCGCCGATGCTATCATCTGGGCCGTGGACCGCCAGCAGGTATTCGCAATCTCGAGGCTTGAGACAAGTCTCGGGGCTTCCTGCTGATATCTTCGGCCGAGACAAATAGCTTCCACCACCGACGATCTCTCCGAAACCAGAAAGATTAGAATCACCGGGAAGCAGTTTGAGAGGAAGCCGCGATGGCTTGAGGATCGTATTTTGAAGGCCGTATTTTGAAGGCCTAATTGTTGTTGTACGGAATATTCTTCGAGCGGCGCTGTGCCCAGCTAGGTACAGGTATCTAGCGACACCGAGCTCACGAGACTGGAGACGAATCGACAGAAAAGAGGTAAAGATACGTCGTAATTATGAGGGACGCTAAAGGAAGAAATGCCCAGCAACTAGGCGGTGGGCTCGTCCAAGGTCCGAATTATTCTTCCATCGTTCTGAAGGTTGGATCTACTGAAGTTTGCGGAAGATTCTGTCCTGTCTGGAAGGTGTTGCCCAAAACCGGCAGGCGCCGTTCGCCGTTGACGGTATCACGGGACCGGCGCACTGACTCTGGAATCAGGACTTATCGCGGGGTGCATCCATCCATCAGCCAAGGTTGATTAGGGCGTTTGAACCCCTGAATTTGGTAAATGAACTGTGCCGGGGATGATGCTGGTAGGTAGCAGCCACCACGGTCACATGAGACGAAGATGCAGTCTCCGGAAAAAGGACAACAAACGACGACGACCACGGTGCTTGCTGACCGAGAGCTCTTCTTACAGAGCGCCCGCAGCGTATGCACCCAAGTTAAGAAAACCGTTGAATATCGCGGCCGTCGTCACCTCGGAAGGCAGTAAGGTCTGGCCGTGCATCTGGTCTGTTCGGAACATGCGATTCGTCCCCCACCGTGGCCGACCGGCATCGCTGGACCGGCATTGCTGGGGGCGTCGCGAAGAAACGCTCCAATGAGAGCCGGCACAGGCCGCCCCTAATTTCTACTGGCCCAATACCGCAACGGGCCCGTGACACTGACCTCTCCTCTCCCGGGACGGCAGCCATTCAGAAGCTGCGGCCTTCTCGCACGCTCCCTGAACCTCCGCAGCTGCATTCCGAGCGTAGCATTGGAGGTTGGCCCTGTTCGTGTGCGCTCGCAGCGTCCTGCAGCGTCGACCGGAGTGCAGCGCAAGACACGATGCATCTTCAGCCTGCAGACCTGTAGGCACTGTGCCCCGAGCGTGTGTGCCCGTAGCCGAGCAAACGTTAGCTAATAGGATCGCCCGGCTCGCGGGTGGGAGGCGTCTCGTGAAGATCATGGATGTGCAGAGACGGGATGACGGGGTCCGGGTCCCGGGCAAAATCCGCGTGCATGTCTTTACGTGTATTTTTCCCACTCCGCGAAGCTGCCGTGCTTCCCCGTTTAGCTTGCCCAGCTGCCCCTCCTCCCGGGCTTCTTCTCCCTCTCCCTCCGAGGAAAATAGAGCCTCAGGCTGAACCCAGGAAGTCGGAAGCCTCTACGCAAGGTGGGCAGGGATCGCCGTCAGTGGCGGCGCGGACTTGGCGCTCAAGCGAGAAAACAATCGCGAGGGCCGTGTGTTGGGCGGACAAACCCCCAGCGTAACCTGCTGGACAAGCCCCGAAAGACCCACTGAGCGAGCCAGCCCCCTCCTCAATCCAGGCTAGCGCTTCATTCCCCCGTGCCCGTTCTCGTCCAACGCTCGACGCCGCGACCTTCGCCCCAACTTTGGCAAACCCCTTCCTGGTCAATTGTTGCCGTTCGCACCCCAATTACGACTCTCCTTCTTGACTTTCCTTTGTCGCCGCGCTTTTTTCGCCATATCGACCCACGGCAGCCACAGGGCGGCTTGGCCAGCAGCTCCTTGGTGTTGATGGATTCTGCCCGTCCTGCGCCCCCCTTCCGTGCCCCTAACTCGCGAGGAAAAAAAGGAACGCAGCTCGAGCGCGCCCGCTAGGGCAACACGACTGCTACCTGCTCGACAGATCCCGTATCTTCGCCGTCGGTTCCTCCCGACTCTGCCTCACCTCGACGTCTTCGCCGTGCTACTCTGCACCAGATTGCCCTTCCCCCCAAAGCCTTCCTTAAGCTCTCACGTTCTTTCCTTCGATCTCCGATCACCGTCGCCGGCGCCAATCGCAATCCAGGGGGGAGAGGAGACCATTGGTCTTCGCCATTGCGCCCCCCTAGGTTAGCAGCGATGGCGGCTGTATCGACTGTCCCGACCACGACGACCCTCACGCCTCCCAGTAGCTCTCATGGAAATGGATATCCGTGGGATCTCTCTGCAACCGGAAACACGGAGGTGAGTGATTCAACCAACCCTTTCGGCAACCGCAACCTCCCGCTCCCGTCGCAGGCATACCCTCTTACCCTATACACCCCTGTCCCTGCTTGGCTGTGCTAGTAAGACCTAGGAGGAGGCTGACCCCTTTGTGATCGCGCCGCCAACTCCGCAGGATCCCGCACGAAGCCACAACAAAGCCGCAACCCAAAATGACCTGGAAAATGGCATTTCGAAACCCCCCAACGTCCCCACCAAACGCAACTCTGCTTTGTTCACGTCCGAGAATCATGTAGAGGCTTCCCCTAAAAAGGTGGTCTCGGGGGATTCTTATTCGGCCATGAGGGGTCCGAGCTATCTATCCCCTCCCCTAGGCACCACCGAGACCACAAGACCGGCAAGCCTGAAGGAGTCCAACAGTCCAGCCGACAGCCTATTAGACCTCTACGGAACTAGCCGGAACGGCTCAGCGACGGAGTCTCGCAGGAAGAGCATGATCGTCGAACCTAGCAGCGCCGAGTTGGACGATGACGGCTCGAAATGGATACATCGTGACAAGCTAGCGAGGATAGAGAACGAAGAACTGCAGGCAGCCGGAATCATTCTCCCCAAGGCCCGAGCGCGGAGCAAACCGCGACGGGACTCAAGCTTGGACAAGGTGAACGGCCACCGGAAAGCAGCTGACGGGCCCGCGGCCCCGACCGAGAACAGGTCACGAAAGAATTCCGCTGCCGTGTCGGAGCCCAAGACTCCCGATATTGCTACGGCTACCGCCGCTCCTATCTGGGATCTGAGACTGCCGGAGGAGATTGCGGAGGACCCGGGTAACTACTTCGTGCCTACCACCGGAGCAAAGGGTGTCTCGCGGATTCCGGTGGCTAAGCTCAGCCCGGTCCCCATTCCGACCGAGCACATGGAACGAGACACACGCATGCCCCGGAAACGAGAGGACAGCCCCGGCGCCGAAGAGAGCATTACATACCCAAAGACACGGTCGAGAAGCGGCAGTCTCAAGGGCTCCGAAAATGCCACTACGGCGTCTTCTGCAATTCCGACGGCGAAACGCTCCGCCCCAGAACTCTCTCCGAAGCGGAACAACAGGAAATCGACAGGCCCGGCGAAGTCGAACTCGACAAACAAGCGAGGGGCCAGCAAGGACTCCACCGGCAGCGGGGGGCGACCCCCGACTCGGTCGGGCGACAGGGAGCTGTCGCCCAGCGCTATGAGCAAGCAGCCTGAGGGAGAGCCTCCCTGGATGGTGTCTGCCTACAAGCCGGATCCACGCCTACCTCCCGACCAGCAGCTCTTACCGACGGTAGCTAAGCGACTACAGCAGGAGAAGTGGGAGCGGGAGGGCAAATTTGGCAACATTTATGACAAAGAGTTCAGGCCACTCACAGACGAGGGTTTCCTGAAGCCGCCGGAAGGGGCCGAGAGGGTCAGCGAGGGCGACGGCAGCAGACAGGATGAGTGGCCACTCAAGGCAGAGGCCAAAGGCCTGACGCTGGAGCAGGGCCGCAAGGGATCTTATTCGACTATACCTAAGATCCAGGACAAGCCGAATGTCAGCCCCTTGCCCAGCCCCCGGGGGGCAGTACCACAGACCCAGACGACCGTTTCGAGCCGGCCACAAGTTCCTGCGGACGATGACGACGAGCCGCAGAAAGGGGGATGCGGCTGCTGCACTGTTATGTAATAATGGCAGTGGCGCTTTCGCAGACCCTGCTTTCACTCGCTTCCCGTAGCCTTCGCACGCGCCTCATTCACCGCGATTCTTTCTGACCCACGATCCGTCACAAGACCCCTCTATCTTACCTACCCGGCCTTACCTTCGTTAACCGGCCCTCGGGCAGGATAGTTCAACGCCCCTTCACTTCTCCCACGGATCTGGTCATGCTCTCGAACTCCTCAACTCCCCCAACGTCCTTTCCGACCTCCCGACCCTTGACGACGTCACGATTTTCCTTAATTTTTGTCGCCTCGCATTCAGCCCCTTTGTATTGCCGGATCACTTTAGGAGATATCCCGCAAGCCAGCCAGCGACGGCATCAGCGTCTTTTTCTTTCCCGTCCTTTTCACCTTTGAGAAGCTCAAGCACTCCGTGGGGACTGCCTCTTGCGGTCACCGTAAATGGAAGGGTCAATTTGCCGGTGGCCGCAGAGCAGAGCTCGCACCATGGATCGGACCCCTCCCTTTTCCCCCCTCTTTCCTCTTCTGGAGGGTAGGTCTGCGACATGGGACGGAGTGATGAGGACTATCCTCGGAGTTTCACGGATGGAGGACTTTGCTTGTTCAGAAGGGGCCAGTCGTTCGTGGACCAAGTCCGCACAAGCTGGTCTAGTTTTTGTTTTCATATATCCATATTATTTCTCTCCTATTTTCTTCCCAGCCTTGGTCAGCAGGCGGCTGTCCTATACCTTCACCTTTACGACGAGCAACAGATCTCGTTTATGCCATCTAGGTAGTAGCTTCGTCCTTGAGAGTGTTACTATAGGTATTGAAGAGAGGGAATGCTCTACAACCTAACCTAGACAAGCAAGCCCCCATAGCAGAAGAAAAAAAAAGTATTCTCGGAACTGATCGGTGGAAGGTGGGGAGGCAGGTGGGAGGGGGGAGGGGCATTATTAAGGCTAGAACATATCGGCCTGGTCTTTTTTTTTCTTCCCCGGCTTTTTTTATCTTCAAGCCTTCTTCTGTCCTCGGTATTATTATCGCCAATGTTTTTTTTTGTGTCTGTACCAGCAATGCATTCTGTCACTCTTTTATTGCTTACTATCTGCGGCCCTGCTTACGTACCAATATCTGGAAGGGAGCTCTCAGCTCCGACGGGTTCTCCTCTTCTGACAATCAAACTTAGAAGAAGTAGAGAGCTTTCGAGAGGCCCGTCCAGCGTGAGGGCGAGGGTGGGTGCAAAGCAGATGTGGAGTGGGGGAGGGGGAGGAGAGAAGGACGCAGCGGAGGAGAATCAGGGAATGACGGAGATCTATAGAGAAAAGATGCCATGGAGAGACAGGTGGGAGAGAAGAGAGGGAAGAGGCTTGAAGTAGTTGGCGGTGGTGATATCCGCGGCGTGCTTAGGACCGTTCTGATACCCTATCCTATCCTATTCCATCCTATCGCATCCTATCCTAGGTAGGTACCCGTAGGTATCCTATGCTATTCTGGTGCATACGTACTCTGTGAGGCTTCTGTCGAGCGGGGGAGGGAAGAGTAGCGAGCAAGAATCGAGTATGTGAAAGTCGGCGACGAAAAAAAAAAAGGGGGGGGGGGGGGGTTGATTGAGTGGACGCAAGAAAGGTAAGATGCCCCGTGCGTATGTTTTTTTCTATGCAGCTACGATAGACGGGCACTGTAGGAAAGGATACGTCCCTCCTTCAAGTTCAAACACGACAGCAACAGCGACCTACTTACGTATTAGGGACCTGGAGTGTGAACAAGGACATGTTAAGTGGGTATAACTTCTGAGGTTCACAGTACCTACCTAAATACCAAAACAATATCTCATGTTAAATGATAGAGCCAAGTCTTGTAAGAAAGTATTGAAGGTAAAGACTCTAGATATACTTCCATAACCCTCATCCTCAAAGCTTCCGTCCTTTGTTAAGTTCCCTTCCCGAATTCCGCTTCCCTTTGGGGCGGCCCTGTGCATGTATAATTTGCGCTTTCTCGCCTATTACCCTACCGTACATGTCGTCTTCCTCACCTGCCCTAGATACAGTATCTACTGTACCTAGGGTAATAGCAGCTTATTCGAGTCCCTACTAGGGTCACCGTAGTTATTAACGGAGGTTTGCTACTGACCGTAGCGCCAAGCTATAGATGGAGGGAGAAAGAGCCATCTAAGATACCTCGGTAGACATTTAATTAGCGAAGACGACGTCCATCACTTTGAGTAGGTGGACGGCGGGCGTTTGTAATGTAACAAGTCCAGGGGCGAGGGAGTGGATAGAATCCGGCTGGAAGGACTGGCCAGCGTGGGTCTATTCAGGAGAGTTTGAGAATGAATGTGATATCCGAGATCAAGCCCTCGGTGTTGGTATTCCTCGGCAGCGATGGGCAACTTGTCTAATAGCGTTGAGGAGGCGCCTTCGAGAGGGCGAGCAGCCAGCAGCCCCCCTCGCATCTCAGCCTTTCCCGTCCTATCACGCATAGCATAAGCTAAAAGCTGGCTGCAATCAACAGCCGGAACAAATCGACCCTGACGAACCCGGTCTCGCCCAACACGAGACCAGCATCCCCCGGAAGTATTGGCGCGAGAGAAGCCCCAACCGCCGAGGCTCAGGAGACGGCTTAGTCCATGTGACCATTCTTCCAAGCCTCATCACCCAAAGTTTCGATGAACAATACCTCGTACGCGACCCCAACTCGCCCGGGTCGGCAGCGAACAGCAGCCCTGCAGTCGTGCCTCGGACTGCTGATTGGATGGCCTCTGTTTCCTAAATAGTGGCTTTCTGGCCAATGGCGAGGCTGGAGTAAAAAGAATGAGGCGTGCTTTGTGGGAATGGGAGACGGGGATCTCGCTGATTGGCCGTCCGGCTATCTTAACCGCCCAAAAGGGAAATCCCCAAAGGGAAATACCCAAGCCTGTTGCCTAGGGACGGTCAGGCGGTCACTAGACACGGAGGCCCCTTTTCGCGTCTTTTCGCCCCCTTAAGCTACTCGCAACTAACGAGGCTTATCTACCTAGGTACCTTGTACGTTAGGCACATGAGGTAGCAGGTACTGCTCACGGCACTCACGGTTTTGTACCGAGCCTGATGGAAAGTGCTATCGCGGTAGGGGACACTGTGGCAGATCATGGTGGTGCGACCGGCACTCTGCAGTGTAATGATATGCAGACGCGATAATAGAGCATCGGAGAAAGTATGCGCAATCGATGACCAGTGCTCCCGCAAAAAGGTGGCAGCGATCGAGATGGCGCGTGGGATCTGCAAACTGTATGCCCAAAAGTCCATTCTAGACCGGTCCATTGTTTTTTGGAGAACAGTGGGTGGGGGAGGGGCGTGCTTGTGAAGCCTCGCGCATCATCTGTCTTTACCGCTTGAGTACAGGTATGTAGGTAGTACTTCTCCGCAATCCGCAAGTTTGGGCAACTGCATACCAAAATCCCCGGCAACACGGTCTGCGCTGGCCTGGTCTGATTTGCCCACTCGTCGTTTCTAGGCGAGAGGATCACCAGGGGAGGACGCGTGCGAGTCTCCTGAATCGAGAGTTGGGCCCTCGATCTCAGGGTTTCCGAGAAAGAGAAGGAGGCGCAGGGCCGCGTTCGGACATCTCGGACCAGAGCTTCAAAGGGGTACGCGCAAATCTGCAGCGCACGGACGGAAGGATATCGCCTTTTATCTCTTCTCTTCTCCCTTTGCTCCATCGAACGTATTGGGGTCCTCCTCGGACCATCTCGCATGTAGGAATTTGGCCTGCAGTTCGAGGCGGCCTGACCTTTCTCGAAAGAGTCTCTAATAGCGTACGTAAGCGTCTCGGAGTACATATCACACCACGCCAGGCTCCAGCGAAAGGCGGGTGGGTACTATCCGGCCGGCTGACCCAGCGTTCCACGCGTTCACGCGCTCACGCGCGGGAAAATAGACCGTCGCCGGCTTGTACGGGGGCACCTGAGCTCTGCTACGGGTGATAGATAAGCTGAGGCTAGCAGAAGTGGCAGGCAACGTCGAAAATCAGCTAGACCCATGGCGCAGCGGAAACGCCCTTTTTTCTCACCGCAGGCCTAGGGCGTTCGGCAAGTGGAGAAGTGAAAAGCCGAGGCGGACGAGCAAAAAGGAGACGCAGGCTCGGAAGTTGCGGCGGTGCGGACGTAGAACGGAGTCGGTCGGTGTCTGGCTCGAACTTTTTGGTGCCCGACGGTTGCCTCAAGAGGCGATCTATGCCGTTCTGCTGGGCAGTACTTGTGCGCCTTGTATCTTCATCTCGGTGAAACTTCGTTGGCCGACAAAAGAGTGGGAGATATGGGGCCGCGGGAGAGCGAAGACGAACTAGACGCGGTGATCCCGATGGAATGACTGGCTTCTCCACCAAACTTCCCACCTTCCCCACAAGCTTCCTCGCTGCTGGTAACAAGTCGCCGCCGATCACGGATGCGCAGAGCAACAAAGCCGAACGGATTTCTGAAGGCAAAGGTCTAGACTGTGGATCTTTTGCCTCCTCCTTCGCGGAGGCTTCCGGCCGGCTGGCATGTAGCGGCGACCGCCCCAGGAGTCGTTCCTATCTCCAACGTATGTGCCCTCAAGTTGAGCTCCCGAGGACGCGACTGGGCGGCTTCGTGGGCTCGGAGTCGCAGTCGGTGCGGACCTGCGAAGCTTGTGAGGCCCTATCTGTACTCAGTACACGTATGGATTGGGTCATGAGAGTAAATCAAGCCAAATTGGAGGGAGACGGAGGCATCTTCAATCCGCTGGCACCTCGGTACTCAGGGGTCAATAGGTGCCGCACAATTGAACTCGCCTCCTCCAAGTCTCGGCACCACTGCCCCGTTAGGCCAATATGCGCAAAGTATGGGGTACGGACTGCCACGAACGGGAAGGCACGAGACAAATAGGGAATGGCCGGGAACAACGGGTGCAGCGGGAGCGACGGGGCGGGTCGCATGCTCTTTCTTTTTCTTCCTTTCTTCTTTTTTTCTTTCAGCTATTTTTTTTTCTGTCTCGCATTTCCGAAGGAGGCCCGCCAGCCAGAAGGAAATAAAACGGGACCTGACAGGATAAATGGCACGAGAGAATAAGGGACCGTTTTCACCGTCGTCGCGACGGGCTAGAATCGGCTGCAATTGAGAGGGGGTTTTCGAGCTATCCCACGCCTCCTAATGCATGACGGAACTACAATAGAAGAAGCAGCTGCGAAGCGTCACGACATGGTGACTGCGCAATGGGAGCCTGACCACCGCGATTGGGTGGGGCCGGACGGGTTCTCATTTGCATTGCGCGGACTTCGTCAACGTCATCATGCAGCGCCACTTTGGGACCTGAATCGAATTTTGCGCCCGGGATCAAGATTCTAACCCTTCCGCTAAACTTTAATTGGATTAGCGCTGCCTGCCAATTCTGAGCCCGCCGTTTCATCCACCTGGCCACCAGGCCTCTTTTGTGCTCACACATGCCTCCCTCGCGATAACTTGGCAGACCTGGCCAATGGATGCATTATCACGGCTTAGCAGGCGGCTTTTGGGTGCTTTCCCCTCGATTGCTGACGCCGTTTGTATTACGGTATGTGTCCCGGTTTTGAAGCCGTATCTGCACCGGCGCGAGACATCCTAGACGCGATGACCTCTTCGATATGTTGGGTCGGCGAAAATATGTGCAGGTGTAAGGCCACTGTGCGAACACTAGTGACGGCGGCCTGGCTTGAATGATGTGCGACGAGGGATCTGGTTACCTGACTTCCTTCCTGGCTTTCACAGCACCCAGCGACAATGGGCGTTTCGATCCGCGGACGCTCTCGATGAGACCCGACAGCCATTTTTACTCAGCAGCAGCTGGGCCCGTCCAGACCGGGAGCACCCATGCTTCGAAACGTGCCTAGCCTGCTAGGCTCTCCCTCGCCATCTCGGTTTTCTCTGCTCATCGCAGCAGGCCTTGATCGAGGGAGGGTGATTTGGCGTTCCAGACCGCATCGCCTATTCTTTCATTTTCGTCCGAATTCCCTTTTCTTCTTTTCAACTCGCCTCCACAGCGATCTCCAGCAACACAGTCGGGGCCAGACCGACCGGTCTCGACCAGAATTCCCCGTAACTGCCAGGCGGGGGGGGGATGGTGGAATTGCCCTAGCAGCGGAGCAGGCTGGGTACAGAACCCCCGATAGTTGCATTAAAACAGTCAGCTCAGACAACCCGTCAGCGCCGCCGGTGGCCTGCAGCTCCCGCGCCCTGGTGCTGTGCTGAGTGGTGGTGGTGGTGGTGGGGTAAGGGAGGGGGGGGGCGTGAGCGTTCGTTCAAGCCCGACCTGCGCCTTCTTGGTGTGGTGTGTGTTTGGCTGCAGCTTGGCACGTCCTTCGTACAGGTACATCCGTGTTACGTACCCTGACAACCCCCCTGTCGACCGGCCTGCCGTGCCTCTTGTCCCACAAAGTGCATCGGCCCTGCTAATACGCACGCGCACTGGCCGAAGTGCACTCCTCCATTCGTGCATACGGAGTACGTAGGCGGTTTGTACGGACTGCTACTGCTCACAGTCGATCCGCCCATATCCCTCCTTCTCCCCCCATCTCCCTGGAAACACCACGCTGCTCTTTCTGCTCTTCTACTCCATATTTTCATCATCTTCCATAAGACCCCTCCCAACGCCCTCGCCAGACATTCCCATCTCCGCCTCGGCCTAGCTTTCTTCTGGAGCCACCAGGGAGACTACCTACTGCCCAGTGCTGCCTTCCAACCTGCCTGCCACCAACCTGCCTACACCACGCTCCACTCGGGCCTTGAGCAGCAACAAAAGCTTGGAAGGATCCCACCGTCGATCCAACGCCTGTGCAGACTTCATTATAACCCCTCCATACACTCGCCCTTCCTTCCCTCCTTCCCACATCAGCTATCAGCCATGTCTTCTCGATCAAGGCCACCAAAGACGCACTACGGCAGCTCTTCATCGTCTTCGTCGTACTCTGCATCGGACTCCGATCTTTCCTCAACGTCGGGGAGCAACTCCTACCGGCACAGCATGGACTCATCACAGCGGCCAGTTGTCTCTGTGGAGGTGCTCCGTTGCATGCGGTGCGCGAGGACGGTCGAGGCTACGTCCACTGACGATGCTAGCGCGAGCGGCATGATCCGAGTCGGCCACAACATCTACTACTGTGATCGGTGCGCCAAGCTAGTGGGTTACAAGTGAAGGGGATCATGGCGCGATAAGAGAGTGATTGGGCGACGACTGAGAACAAGCAACGGTCCAATCCACATGACACCCGACCATACACGACGAGCGAGGAGGATGTCGGATCCAACAACGTACATACCCGCTGCAGCTGGGGGGACTTATCCCTCTGGCTGTGGCTCGAACGAGGACGGAAAGTCGGCAAGAGGTGGGGGAGGAAGAGGAGGACTGAGGAGCTGTCGCGACCACGCCAGCGAGGGTCCAAAGTAAGACCCTCTGCCTCGGCGACGATTCATTCCCGCGACGGAGACGACCGGACGAACCAGTAAACCAACCCGCTCTAGTGTGAGGGTATGGGACTGGCTCAGGCTGCGAACCCGCCTACTCGACTTCACTTTTTCGGATGGCCTCATTGCGGGAAAGCACCACCATTACGTCGAGGCAATGGGGCTGGGCGGGTCGCCAGAGGCTACCCTGGAGTCTAGACCGGTCTCCGAGCATGTCAGGCGGATAGCACATTTCGCACATTTCGCACCCTTCGATCGATTACCTCCACCGGGTTCCCTTATCGCGACGACACTGGGTGGTTATTTTTTTTTTCCGGGCGATGGGATTGTTTGGATTGACACGACGACTTCCGTTCCATCCGGGCGCAGGCGCAGCCTCTTGGCGAACGGGCTGAACGGCGCGAGCACCTGATGCTATTCCCGACCGGGCGCAGCAAGGAAACCCCCTCTCCGCAGTAAGCTGCGACTGCACACCGACACGACGCGGCACGGTACGACATGACTGGGCGACGGCTGCTACGACCGGTAGCCACGACTAGTCTCGTGCCATATACACTAAAAGGGCACTTGCTGGGACTCTCGCTCTCGGCCGCGGCGCTTTTCTCAATCCTGGTTCGGCGGCGGTCGGCGCCATACGCGGGGCGGCGATCACCAACCCTGTACCCCACCTGCCTTCGATTTCCAACCTAATCTATACCTGCTCTCTTCATTCGACGCAGCGCACGTGTAACCACCACACGGCAGCGGCAGCACCTTTCCAGCGCCGTGCAGGCCGCCTGCATTGGTATCCTCCAGCACCCCGCATGGTTCTGGTTCGGCATTTACAATCGCCCTTTTTAGAGCGGCGTTCTGCTCGGCCACGGCGTTGTTGGGATTGAATTCCGTGGTCGCCTCATCCCGTCGGGACTCGGGGATGGGAGATTCGACCGGCGATGTCAGTCGGCCAATCGCAGGCGACAGACCTCGCCGTGTGCGTCTAGGTCTAGACCCTTCCATCGCCAACGGGGGCTACAGCCGAGCCCAGCCCACACACGACTTCACTCACTGGACCGGGCCTTCTTCCTCTTCTCCAGTCGCGTTGGTCCGAACACAGGAATCCCCCTTCTCACTCTCAAAAAAAAGTTTCCTTGCATTTAGGAGCAGGCTGCCAATCCCCCAGGCAGGGGAGTGGAGCATTTCAGCATAGCGCAGGCGACACGAGAAGCTTTTTTCCCTTATCACCCTTTCCCGTCGTCGCAGCGACGTGGGCTTCTTTCTACGGCGGGGATGGGGGGGAGGCATCGGCGAATGCGAGCAACTACGCTTCATATGGAGTAGTTGCCATTTCGGTTCCTATTTTGGGTGCTCTCGGACACGGCCATCTCTTTTATCCTAATCCGGCATGGCGTCTTTTCGTACATTTCTTCCTCCCTTCGGTCCCAGGTGCGGCGGTCATGGTCAACGGTCATGGTCATGGTATCGGGAGAAGACCGGCACGGACAGGCACGGGGAGCACTTGCTACGGGGTGGGCGGGCAGGAAGGCAGGCAGGCAGACATACAGGCAGGCAGTACACAAAGAAACACGGGGGACACCTCCGTCGGATCTCGTCTCCCTATGCCACTTGCGTGTGCACACTGCCTGCTATCCACTCCACACTACCTACGGAGCGACGACCTTCGGGTGACGAACGAATTTTGACGCTGGAACGGATATACCTACACACGATGTACCATACACGACAGGCATGCAGGCGCATACATAGACATACGAGAGCGAGTGGGTTTTGGTTCATGTATTTTTACCGACCTCGGGAGGCATTGCGTTTTCCTTCCTTTTTTTCTTTTTTTCGGATTGGTTTATTTTTATTCACACGATGTTCACGGATACACGAGAGTGGGCAACCAACCAACCAGGCACTAGACGGCGGACATACCGGCGGCGGTGTTCTTATTTTGGGGGGGGTGGATGGGCGGGAAATGGAATAAATGGCACTCGCTACTTCTTTTACTAGACGCACGTATGATACGACGGCGACGGATCTCATACAATGGATATACCAGGTCGGTGCGGAGTACAATAAGTTCCATTATTGAATAAATAAATACCCAGGTTTTTTATTTTACACCTTCCTCACCCCTTCAGACGTGTCTGCCTTGTCACTTTGCGGCTCTGTCTCTACGACCGTCACCACGACCGTGACCGTGACCGTGTCCGTGATTGCAGTCTTACGATGGCCGAACTCGAATTCAGAATGCCCTCGAGCGACAAATAGGAGGGTCTAGATGTAGACATCCCATTACTCAATAACAATTATGAGGATAATACCCTTATTCCTTTTGAATCTAGTAATCAACCCGGTCCGTGTGCGTCCGTCATGTCGGTCTCGATGCTCCCTCCCATGTCTTGTCCTTGTGTGTCCGTCTATCTTAGTCGTCGTAGTCGGCTGTCTTCCTCATGACCCTTACGTTTGTCAGAAGGCCAGACAACTCGGGCGTAACGGTAAACCGACCTAGTTAGGCTCACCGCCAGAGCGCGCCAGTTGTCTCTTCCTGCTGCGTGCAAGACGCCGAAGCGATATGCACGTCTGAGGCGGTGCTTCAGCCTGCCTAATGTACCTACCTGTTTGGTAAGTGGCTTCCGTCGCTTTGATAGGAGCAAGTACCAAGAACATCGCGTCCATTTTACCTGGGTACCTACCTATTTTTTGTTGAACGTTAACGTGCCCAGAGGTGAGTGGTTACGCGTTCGATTCTCGTGCAGGTGGTGGTGCAGCCGAAGTAGCGGTCACACCTGCCGCCACGATACCGTCAGTCCATTCGGAGGGGAAAAGGGGGGTTGCTGCGTTGCGCGCATAAGATCCATTGGTATGCCCGCCCCTCACCTCGCTTCGCTCACGGTTGCTGCACCGCCATGCAGAGGGGTTGTGACGGGGAATTCTCAGCCAAGCGAGCATCCATCTGTTGGCTGGCAGGTCGGGGGGTCGGTCATATCATATAATAATATGCAATTTACCGAAAATACACGGCCGGTCTTATTTAGGTCTCTTTGGAATGGATGTAAGACGGGGCAGCCGACCTGAGTGAGTCAACTCGAGTAACTGGTTGTGCCTGGTGATCATGAGTTGTCTCGCCTTTCGTCTGAACGCGCGGACCTCTTCCCCCCTGTTTTGATGCAGCTTACTGTCACCGTGTCCCTGCAGACAGACTAAACCGACGCTAACTTAATATATCCATGGATATCTGTCTTCCTAGAAGGTAGTAGGTAGAGGTACAAATAAGTATGTTCCATATGGGCTACCTGCTCTAATGGCGAACTGTCGCAGCCCGGGTTTGTCCATGTCGAGTCAGACGAAGACGGTGGAGGTAATTAAATGCTATTACTCTGAGGAAAGGAGTGGCGAAGGCCCAGTCCGCACCGCAACCCCCACTTCGCAGGCGGCCGCGTAGGTAAGAAAATGACAAAAGTGAATATACGAGTGCAGAGGTCTGGGCTCTCCCTCCTCGCCTCCTGCCCGAGGTGCACACACTTCATTTCAGCGGTCTGCGCTCTGCGGGTACGAGAGTGGGATGAGACTGCCTGCCTGCCTCCCTGACCTGATGGACCCAGCTAGCCCCAGCTGAACAGCTGGCCTGGCCTAGCCACGACGAAACAGCTCACCCACCTCCTCCCCTTGCGCCTCGCCTTGTCTCGCCTCGTCTCGCCTCGCCTCGCCGCGCCCCACCGCCTCGCCGCTCCCCCTCCCCCTGCAACCGCATGCGGGAAGGAAGGAGCGAGTCCATCTCGGGCGCTTCTTTTCTTTTTCCTTCCTTTTTCCTTTTTATTTTTCTCTTGAGCAGGAGCCAGCTGGCTATAGGTAGACAGAGGGGCACGCACGGCGCTGCAATGCAGCGATGCATGCGGGCAGTAGTTTCTCGTGAAGTGAGGCTCCTACTCCTCCTGCTCCTCCTGCTCCTCCTTGCTCCCCTTCCTGCTCCTGTTCCCGTTTCTGTTCCTGTTTACGCACAAACAAGAACTTGTCGCCCGCCCGATCCAGCGTTATCCGCCGGGCAGCGTCGCATAGCGTCGCAGCCGGCCCAGTTAATTGCCTACACTTGGTTCAAACACGGGCAACGGCGTCATGTCGTGCTCCATTGCCGTTACAAAATAGCAGAGAGGACAGATGGGTATTTGGTCAAACGATGCCCGCCCGGGGCGGGCTGCCAAGGTTGGCGCGCAGGACAGCTAAGCCAGCATATCTTGGCTGCAGTCTGCAGGCTGTAGGCTGCAGGACACACGGAGAGGAGTGCCAGCTTTTTTAGGTAGGTAGAGAGTTTCTCTCCTCCTTCTAATCTTAGCACAAAGGGCTAACCTGCGGCACTAAACTAAACTGTGAATTTCTCACGGGAGCGAACAGGACCGGCGGACTAGCCGGGGTTGGTCGGCGCTCGGGTTCGGGCTGCTAGGCCCGGAGCCAGGGTGCCAGGGTCAGGGTCAGGCACCAGATCCTGCTTCAGTGGATAATTCATCATAGTAATCCGTAAAGTTGTGGTTGGAAGCTGGACCTGCATGGGTTGCAGGTGGATTACTGGTGGACCACCGTCGCTGTTCACTCCCGTGCTGAACACCCAAAAAAAGCAAAGAAAAAAAGGGCGCAGGTAGCCGGGGGGAGGTAGGTGTACGGGATTCCGGCTGGGCGAGGTAGGTACATATCTGATGTACTGGGTACGGAGCACTGAGAGGTACGGAGCAGGCAGCAATGGTCAATGGAAGCTCGGTTAGTCTCCGTGCTCCTCGTGTCTGCAAGCCTCAATCCTCTCGTTCCACGCCCAGCTGGATACCGACTTGGCAAAGCCGCCTGCCTGCCCACTGCTGGGCCGCTTGCCAGCCTCCCTGCTTCTTTACCTACATAACTTGCAACTCAACGATATACCGGCTTAACTAAAGGATATATTAACTAAAAGATATATGTCCAAGTTTCCATTCCGTTGCATTGCTGATTACAAGGGCGCAGGTGCTTGGCTTGGCCATCGCCGGCTGCCCTCAGCTGGTTCCCGGCAGCTGGGATGCCAGGGAAAGGATTCCGACCCATATCATTGGCCCAAAACCCGGATACCTTTTCTCATCCCAGCTGTAAACTCCCTGCTGAGCGTGGCCCGCTCCCGACGCCGCAAAATCCGCCAAAACCAGCTTCCAAGGACAAGTACAGGACAAGGATCATGAACGGACATCGTACGGCACCTACCTGCACAATTTACCAGTGGCGGCGGACGACGGCAGATGAGGTGACGCGCGCTAAGACCGAAGTGCGAACGAAATCCGGCCCTGACGTACATGGCTGCTGCTATTTGCCGATCAGGGTCTCGCTGCACGACGATGTCATAGACTCTGGCGATCGACCTTCTTTTTTCCCCTCTTCTCGTTGCGCTGGGCGCAGGGGTTCACAGTCGTCTCCTGCTATAGCCGCAGGTATGCGCGTCGTCCTGTTGCAGGGCTCGGGAGGGTTTGGGACGATGCTTGTGAGGTCAGCTAGACGGAGCATGACCTGCCAGAACGCCGGTGAGTGGCTTGGACGCCGGTGCAGAACGGCCGCCATTTCATCACCACCAGCATCACGAGGATGAGGGGAAACGGGCTGACCTAGCTGGAGCACTCCATTCGTTCACCGTCTTGCGTGAGGATCTGTTCCCCTTTCGCCACCCCGATAACAGAATCGGGGCGCTGAAACTAAGGCGCCAGGACCAGCACCATGTAACCGTGACAGTGCCGCTTGTACTGACTCGCTCGCTCATTCAAGGTCACCCGTCCCTCCTCCCTTCCCCGCAAAGCCCGCCCCGGGCCCCCGTCGTTGCGCCGCTCGTGCCCCGCGATACATACAGAAGATTGTGTCATATCCTGTACCGCGATGGCGGAAGGAGACAGGAACAATAAGAGAGGGAAGAAAAAGGGCCGATCATCCGGTCCAGAACGCCCTCCCTGTCCTGTCAGAGGGATCTACGCAAAAACCGCTGATCTCATCCTGCAGTAGCAATGCGACGGCGGCGGAGGCGGCCGGGACGCAGAAAGAGTGAGGGAGAAGAGAGAGATCGGACGTCATTGGCCTCCAGCTGCCTTGACAACTACCCGTACTACCCTTTCACCATACGACGGGACCGGATCAAGGGAAACGGGGCAAGATGCAACACAGAAAGGGCACCCAGCGCGAAGCACGTGAGAGGTGCGATGCTGCACTCCGTCAGGGTCGGGTGTCGGAGTGTCGGGGAGTCGGGACGGCAGTCCACCACCGCCACCAACCGTGGCCGGGGACCCCGATATCGTGAGTTTTATATGACGCCGGAAGAGGACCGGCAGGGGGGTAGTACGAGTACGCGGTCAGGGACTCGGGGACTCGGAAATTCAGGGACTCAAGGGCACAGGAGAGTCCTCACGTCTTCCGACGCAGGGTCCCTCTCTTAGTGTCTGTCTCTCTTCGAGGGAGGACGGCAGTCCGGCAGCGGCTGACGCCGTTGCTTGAGCTGAAATCCATCACCCCCCTCCCTCCCAAAGAGAGGTACGTTGCGAGGCCGCAGACGGTAATTCAGCTAAGGCAGGTCGTCTTCCAGTATTCTGACCCCTGCCACCCTACCCCGTTCCCATCGTCGAGCTGAACCACCGTCTTACGCCAAACGGCATCACTAGCCTTGCCCGTTCGCTCAGGGGTTGTTGGGTTTTTACTCCTGTCCTCTCCTGACAGCCCACTTACCTACTTGTAGTGGTAGCCTTGTCGACCTCGTCGATCACGGCAAGGACGTGCTAACCAGACCGGAACCTGTGTCCCGTCCAGTCGTTGCGACTCTACCTATCTACCTATCTATTCCTATCTCTTCTTATCTACCCCTTCGTGGATGAGCTGCCCGTTTAGTTTATTACGCGCACAATGATGTCTTTTGGGGGGGGGGTTGGGATGATGCTTTACTTCCCTCCTCGAATTGAAATCCCGACCCGACCCTGCCGCAGCAAGCGCCTTTTGCCATCATCCTCTTCTTTTCCGTTTTCCTCCGCCCCTTCCTTCGTGCGTTTGGTTTTACACCCCCTTCCTCCAGCCTCCACCCCACCCACCGCTATCCGCAACTTGCATCCGCAATCGCTCCGACGACGAGTTCGAGCGGTTTTTTTTCTTCCAGCTTAAATATTGACCCAGGCGGCGGTGAGGTTGGTGGTGTTGCCGGGCGGTATAAGCCGAGGGATAAAAAAGAAGGGGAAGGGGGAAGGAAGGGATGTGGGGGGGGGTGATGGAGCCTCGTCCATTCAGGCTGCATCCTGCATTGTCCCCTCCCCCTCCCTTCCCTCCCTCCCTTCTGCAGTCGGCCCACCCTTGCAGCACCAACCGCGGCTCTCTTCGTCGATTCCAGCTTTAAGAGTCGATCCCCACGGGCGACTGATGGTGCAGTGGGGTTAGTGCGGTGGGATGCCAACTGCGAATAGCTTCATTTTTTTATCCCTCTCTCTCACTTTTATCCTTCATCGTTTTCTCTTGTCGCGGGTCCACATGCACGCACGCGGGGAAGTCGGGTGGGGGCGATGATGGAAGAGAGTAGTGACGGACGGACGGATAGACGGACGGACGGTCGGGGCCAAATCCTGAGACGGAGAAGATACCAAAGACTGACTCTACGCCGTATGCGTTAAGCCGAGTTGGCGCTGCCCGGCGCTATATCGAAGGCGATCGCTCTTCTTTCTAGTTGGCTGGTGGCTGAGCCGACGAGCTGCAGCTGCACTACTCGTACCTAAGCACGAAGTCGTCCTAGCCGTAACGGCCTGATGCAACGACTACGGAAAACGAGCCATTAGTACCTCGTGGACAGCCTTCCGCGCTGTTAGCCTCTCTTTTTTATGGGGGGGGACGGCCGGCCCCCCTTTCGAGCCTAACTTGAAGCTATTCGCGACACTTGGCACTACCTAAGGAGTTAGTCGTAGCGTAGGATCGCTTTACCTTGACCTCCTCCGTGCCCACAATGCCGGGGCGTGCACTTGTTGCACGAGCCGGCCGGGATTGCCCTCCACGGTAAGCCGGTTTCGTTTCTTCTTTTTTTCGTTTCCTTCCCTTCCATCTTTCTGCCGTCCGTCATCCGAATACCTAAAGCCCGCACGTACGTAGGGACGGGAGGTTGGGTAGAGGTACCTGTACGTACGTACGTATGCACGCAAGCGCAGGGAGGAACGCAGCGAATCGAAATGAAGTTACGGGAGAGAACCAAGACTGGATTGGTAGGTACTCTATATCCGTACATGCCGTCCAATCCCAGGCTTTGCTGCGAGTTAGTTACATGGTGCTTGTAGCTCCTACTCCGTCAATGTCACGTCGGCGGTGCTCGGCAGGTCTCCGCGGGAGCGGATGGGCTGTCCGCCGTAACTACCGACTTACCTACCTACCTTACCTTATTTTCTCCTCTCAAGCGCATACGTGGGGAGGTCAGGAAGGTAAGTTACGTATGTAGGTAGGGATACATCCTGTGCATGTCTATGTACCTAAACGATTCCCGTTCCGACGTAAGGTATGAACGCATACGGGGAAGCTACTAAGGGCCCTAGTTACGTTGCTACCTGCGGATTGCCTACCTGTGCCTGATTTGCTACTCCGCAAAAGCCAAGCTTTCATTCAGCTCGGCCGGGGTTCAGTAGACGGGCGTGCATAGATAGTGCGCTACTCCGAACTCCGAACTCCCGCTTACCACCTACCTCCAAGCTATCTACTAGCTACTATCCCTAGCTACTCCCAGGTAGTACCTTACGTAGGTAGGCAGATCAGTTACCCACTTAGCTCGCGGACAAAGGCGGGAGAGGAAGCAAGGGATGAATATGGATACCTATGGATATGGGATAGCAGGGTCGCATCCAGGGGGAAGGGACATACCTGTCTGCCGTCCCATCCTCTCATCCTAGCTTTAGTTTACCCAGACTAGACGACGTATTCATCTATCCGAGTTTGCAAACGACGACCTCAAGCCCAACTCAAGGCAAGACGTCCGTTGATGACGGAGAACTCCCCCTCCCTGTTCTCTCTTTCCAGACTAGACCAGACTAGACCAGTCTGGCATTTTATTCTATACACCCCCCCCTCTTCTCTTCTACATATGCATCCTAAGCGTAGCATGGCATGGCATAGCATAGCATAGCATGACATGGCGTAGTAGCATCATAATCATTGGGTCTAGGTAGTCAGTCTAGTCCAGGCCGGACATCCATCATTTCCTTGCATCGAGTCGAGTACGGATCTGTACATTTGTAGTAGCAGTACTCCGTGTTCCAGCATGCCCATATATGCGTACATATTGCGTCAATTCTCTTCCTCCCTTACCCCTCTGCCCCCCTTTTTCAACCGGTCCCCTTGTCCGTCTGTGTCCTATCCGTGTTGCACTCTACATATGCATGACGGACATAGCACGCGTCCAAACGGACATGCGTCACGGCGCTCGTGACGAGAAGATAGGATACGAGTCGCCGTCCTCGCCCTGACCCTGGCCCTGGTCTTGGTCCAGATCCTTCTCCTTCCGTGTGCTTGATGCATCTCCCATCCATCACTCATAGCCGCCGCGGGCGCGCTCTCTCTCTCCCCTCTGTCTCTCTAACCCTCCTTCTTCCCGATGCGCGTGCAGGCTGACTCTAGACTCCACCGAGAGAGGGAGGAGACTTATACAGACCCCCCCTTACTCTATCCCGCGAGAACTCCCCTGCTTCCCTATGCACCTCTAATGCGGTAAATACTCGTGGCGGTCTTCCAATGGTCCGCACTGCTCCGCCCCCCCAGGAGAAAGAGAGAGGCCTTGGGCCGACTGGTGCGGACCATAGGCTTCCCCCCCCTCTCGGGGCGGAGCAGCGCGGGCCATGGGAAAAACGCCGCGAGTGAGTCCAGTGCGGACTTTCCGGACTTCCGCGCGCGCTACGATAGGAAAAGGGAAAGAGGGGATTAATATCACCCCTCCATCTTGACGTCCTCGCCAGATGCTTCGCCGCTCTTGCCGAGATTCTTGAGCACGTAGCTTCGCTTGTAGTACTCGTTGGGGTGCACGATGGTCTCGAGCTGCGCGGCCGTCATGACCCCCTTGTCCTTAGCGTGTCGGAGCTCCGCCTTGTGGAGGTGTTCGAAGACACTGGGGGGAGAAAGGGCGCGGGAGGTTAGCGTGGGGTTGAGAACTACGTGGAAAGGAGGGAGGGGGTAGCGGAGAGATAACGGAGAGGAGTGAGGATCTGGACGTCACGGATGAAGAGGGAAGAAACCCTGGACACGGAGATTCGACCAAAGGAAGAAAACGGCCGAAGGGAGGAAGAAGCAAAAATAAAAATAAAAAAACCCCCCCCAAAAAAATACGTACCGGTTGCAAGCCATGTGGAACTTCTGCTTGTCCTTGTCCTCGCGAACGCCCTGCAGCACGGCGCGATCGGTGACGCCGACGGCTTGCAGCAGCGCCGCGAGATTGTCCATGCTGAAGTGCCGATAAGGGCAGCCGTGGGCATCGCCCGTGCCCGGGGGGTTCTCGGTCAGGATCTTCTGGCAGCTCATGGGGCTGTAGCCGCCGCCACGGCGGTTGGCGTCGCCACCGACGTCGCCGTAGGCGTGGCGCACGTTGTAGCGGTAGTCCTTGTTGAACGTGTCCTCGGTGATCTTGCTGAAGCCTTGGCGCCAGAACGCGAGGGCCTCCTCCAGGCTGAGCCCGATGCCCTTGAGGAAGAGCGTGTACTGCAGCCGCCCGTAGTGGCGGAGGTGAGCGTCGCGCCGCAGCGAGCGGTGGAGGTTTTGCATGCAGAGCGGGAAGTGTTTGTCGGCGAGCCCGTCGATGCTGCGCGCCGTGACGGTCACGCCGTCCAGCGCCGTGCTGCTGCCCATGTAGGACGCGTCCGGCGTGATGAAGTTCTTGGACAGGTGGTTGAGGATCGGCGTGAGGCGGTCGTCTTCGTCGAGTCTCGGCAGTGCGCGGGCCGTGAGCTGCTCGCCGCGTGAGTTTCATGCCTCATCGAGCGGGCACTAAACGGACATCACTCACCTCTAGTTCCCGCTCCAGCCGGGCCGAAAACTCGGCTACGACCATGCTCGTCTGCTCCCGCG
Organism: Barbatosphaeria neglecta; assembly: GCA_022813145.1. NCBI lineage: Eukaryota > Fungi > Ascomycota > Sordariomycetes > Barbatosphaeriales > Barbatosphaeriaceae > Barbatosphaeria > Barbatosphaeria neglecta. Next base: position 93,405 of record JAKLNC010000051.1, read on the forward strand.
CGGGGACGTACGCCTTGCCGCCGCGGAGGAACACGCGCCGGCCCTCGACGAGGTCCGGCACCCGCTCCCAATCGACCTTGCACCAGCCCTCCTCGTTCGCTGTCGCTGCCGAGGATGAGTGCCCGGCCCGCTGGCCGCGCCCGCTCAGCGCAGCGCTGGTCGCCGCCAGCTCGGCCGCCAGCTCGCGGCGCTCCTCCTCCGGCACGGGCTCCCAGTCGAGGTTCAGGCCGCGGATGAACTCGGCGCGCTCGCGCGCGTCGTCGGCAAGCAGGCGCATGCGGAACAGCATCGTCTCGACGCGCGTGAAGCGGCGCCGCAGGTCTTCGGTCGACGCGAAGGCGAGCCGCAGGATGAAGTGGCTGTAGTGGTCCTTCTGGCGCTGCGCGGCCAGCTGCGTCGACGAGCTGCTGTTGGCCTCGAGAGGGAGCAACTTGTCGAGGAGGGGCTTCATGTGCGTCGCCGTGTCGGCGGGTCCGCGGTTGCGGAACGAGCACGCTTCCAGCTCGGCGAGGACTAGAAGGCAGGGCGGAGGCCACCCCCTCTCGTCAGCTCGATATCTTTCACGCAGCCCTCCGTTTCGATTTCTTTTTCTCTTTCCTGCTTTTCTCTAGGACGTACTGCGCAGGCGGTCGATCGCCCATTGCTCAAACTGCTCGAGCGTGATGTCCGCCGTCGGGGGTGTCGAGTAGAAGTTGAGGCGGGTGGGATACTGCACCTCCTTGTACGAGGGGTCGGCGAACTGCTTCTTGCGGTGGTCGAGGACGTTGCGCCTCTTGGGGTCGATGCGGTTGAAATCTTGCCGGATCATCTTGCCCTCGTCCGAGATGTGATGTCGTTCGCTTGACTATCCTTTTGGCTCTTGTCGCTCGTGGCGGCTCGAAATGTTGCTTTGCTGTTGTGGAGAGACTTTTGGTGTCCAGAGTCCATGGATGGTGGGTGGTGGGCTGTCGAAACGGAGAAGACGCGACTGGACGCGTCAGGCCCATTTGACGGAAGCGGCCAATCGGGACTTGGCGGGCCGCCGTACCAGCGACGCCAGCCCGCTGACAGGTGGCGGGGCTGTCGGAGGGCCGTTCAGACTAAATGTCTGGACAGCACGTGGCAGATACAAAGCCTTCCTTCGAGCTTTCTCACCGACAAACTCATCTCATCTTCCATTGAGTTCCATCCAGAGCATAGAAAACCGGAAACAGCAGTGTAAAAGGTACTAAGGCACATAATTGGGGCTTCATGTAAGCCGCCCGTTCAGGAGCGGCGAAGAAAGTACGCTGCTACAAAAACGACTTCACCATCGCTGGCTTTAGATTTTCTCTTTCCTGTCTTTCTTTCGTTTTCCTTCCCTTGTGCAGATTGCTTGCTTTAGTTGTTTGTCTAGTTTCTCTCTTTTCTTCAAAACCCTCCGGCTAGTTGCCTCTTCCCCTCTTCCCTTTGCCTTGGTTTGGACCGGTAGTAGGTAATAACGCAGCTCTATACTACCTCCTTTCCTATCAATTTGAAACCCCCCTTCGCTCCCTGCGGAGGTGGTACAAACCTGAAGTGAGCAGGGACGAGCTTTCAATTTTTTTTTTCGTCGTTTTCTTCGTCGTTCTTTCGTCCCTCATACCTTTCATCTCTCATACTTCATCCCGCGATCCCATTGTTCCCCTGAGCCATCCCTGATCCGTCCCGTTGCCAGTCCAACCGGCCCTCCCATTTAGTCTCCCTTCCCACCTAGAAAATAAGGTAAAGACTCCGCCAGACAGATAGTCAAGAAGTCAACTAAAGAAACGGACGGGCTACCGCCGTGGAGGAAGAAAGAGAAAAAAAGGGTATCTAAGAGTATCCGACGGACTAATATCGAGGAACGAAGGTACGCAGGCCTTGGTGGCTCTGAACAAAGGGGGCGGGGAGATAGAGAGAAGCAGAGAGATGGATGGCGAGACGGAGCGAGGGATGGGGAGACGGAGAGTCCGGGAGGAAATGAGAGGAAATATTGGGGATGAGAGAAGAAGCCAAAAGTGTTCCGGCGCGCTGCCATGACCTAGTAGGTAAGACGTGTCTGATACAGACCCGGTCCGGCGCATGAGCCCACTACCAAACCCATACCATTCCCGGCTTGGTGGGTATCGTCGTAGTTTGCCACATGAGTGCAGTTCTAGAGTGAGCGGCCGCCGAAGAGAGGTGAGAGCTATCGTCTCTTGTAAAAATCAACCCACGCTTACTTTTCTTTCCCATTCCGTTCGCCTTCCTGCCTGATCGTGGCAGAGCCACCTCATTAACGTCATAAGACCTCCTCACCCTCCTCCTCCTCACGGAAGCGGACCCCCCCGTCAGCGAGGATAGCGTCGCGCACCCACGGCGTGGAGGCGACTTTGTCTACGGTCCAGCGGCTGCGGGCGCGCTTCAGCAGGCCTTCGGCAATCTCCATGGCGCCCAGGAGGCCCTTGGCCTCGAACTTGCTGACGTCGCCGTCGTGGTCGCCGTCGTCGCCGGCGTACTCGATCCAGCGCCACTCCACACGAGCGATGCGGTGGCTCGTACGTGAGCGCATGCGGTGGGCGTCGCTCATGCCTGGATTCGGGTCGAAGGGCAGACGACCCTCCAGCAGGGCGTATAGGAGCACCCCGAGCGACCAGGCGTCGGTCGCACGGCCGTCGTAGGGTTGACCCATGATCACCTCGGGCGCGGCGTAGTCGTCGGACCCGCAGCGCGTCTCGAGCTTTTCGTCGTCGGCCACGCGCCGCGACAGGCCCAGGTCGGTCAGCGTGGCCACGCTATAGGGGTACGTTGCCCAGTCCACCGACTTGTCCGCCAGCTCGGACGGGGTCAGATTAACTAGGACATCTAGGGGAGGGAAAGACGAGGGTTGGCGTTAGCACATTCGTTGAATGGCCGAAAACAAACGAAGAAGCGCGAGGAAGGGGAAGGCTGACTTTCGAGCTTGATGTCTCTGTGAACAATCCGCCTCTCGTGCAGATAGCGCACCGCAGCCACCAGCTCGGCGAAGATCCTCCGTAGTAATGGCGGCGTGAGAAGCTCCCGGTGCGTGCTCGCCACGTCGAACAGGTCGCCGCCGGGGCAGTAGCTCAGCACCAGGATGGCCCGCGTGGGCTCGATGTTCCAGGCCTTGAGGTGGACGAGAGAGGGATGGTGGATGGACTGCATGATCTCCAGCTCGCGCTTGAGGCTCATCTCGACGCGGTCCTCGGACGCGCCGCCTTTGGGGCCGTGTTCGCAGATCTTAACAGCCACGAGCGTGCGGCGGTCGTACTGCGGCTGCGGCTCCGGGGTCAGAAGCCCGGACGGCTGGCCGTAGTCGTCCTCCTCGGAAGGGGTGATCTGGCTCGTGGCTAACACTACGGTGCTGAAGGTGCCCTGGCCGAGCGGCTTGATGGCACGCCAGCGGCGCCTCTTCTTGTCGTCTCGGCCGTGGGCCTCGAAATACTCGTGCTGCTTCTTGCCGGCGCCCGCCCTGGACGATTCGGCGCCGGCCGACTCATTAAGCGTAAGGGAAGACTCGCTCGGCGGGGGCGTGGGCGGCTTCTCGATAGGGGTGAGTCCCCGCGCCTCGGACAGGTGCGGCTCCCGGCGCATGTGCGTCTCCACGACGCCGTCGGCGCCGGGGCCGGTCTTGATATGCGACCCGGAGACAGTGACCATTCGCTTGGGGATATTCAGCGGATCCGGAATGTACTCGCTAATACTCCGGTTCCGCGTGTGCGGCTGGCTCTGCGTCTGGCACTCCGACGCGATCCCGTTGGCGTGGCCATCGGCGTGGCCGTTGCCGCTCGGACCCCCTCCGGTCATGAGCTCTGCATAGGCCTTCCTCTTCGAATGGCTCGCCAGGGCCTGTGCGAGGGACTCGCCATTGCTGGTGACGAAGGCGGAGTCTGCGGACGAGGGGAAAGGCGGCATTTCTCGGGGCGGCGAGCGGCCCAGCCGCTTCCAGGGGCCGGGCGAGTCGCCAGAAAGGAGCGGGGAGGGCAGCGGGGTGACGTCGCCCATGGCGGAGATGATGGGGCTCGGGACGGTGGAGCTGGCCGCGGAGGCCGTGCCGAAGCCGTGATAGCCGCCCGTCTTGAAGCTGGGGGTGCGCGACACGGGCTTCAGCGACGAGGTGGACGACTTGTGGTGCAGCGTCAGCGCGGCCGGCCGATGGGAGCTCGAGGCCGCCGACAGTCCGGCGGCGGTGCTGCCGAGGCTGTCGGTGCGCGGCGGTAGATCCGGACGGGTGAGGTCCGTCTGGAGCCGCAAGCTGTGCCCGTTGCTGCCGTCGGCGTCGCTGCTGGCACCAGTACGTAGCGGGCTGGGCTGGTACCGGGACTGGCCGTCGTTGTGGGGGGACTCGGGTCTCCGCGACGGGGGCGAACCGGGTGGCGACTGACGTGCCGGAGGGGACGGCGCAATGGTGTTGGAGCGGAACTGGACCTGGCCGGCGGGGAATTGGACCGTCGGCGTCGAGCTGTCAGAGTCGGGATCTATAGCAGCAATAGCAGCGGCAGTGTCGGCAGTGTCGGTGGGGAAGGAGGAGCAGGAGAAGGTAGTGGTTATGTCAGAGCCGGGAGCAGCATTTTGCTGGTGCAGATAACACCCAGTGACTGGTTCGGCATGGCTTGCGTCTTCCAGGCTATCCGGCAGCGCGTTATGCGGTTGGCTGCCCTCGCTCATGGCTGCGCGCACGCGCTCTGTGCTTCGCTTGCACCCTCGCTCCCTCTCTCTCTCTGATACGTCTCCCTTCTGTGGAGGCGCGACTCTCGTTGGACGGCGCGGCGCGGCGAAACGCAGCGCAGCGTTTGGTGGAGCGCGGGCGAGAGCGGGTGGGAGAGGGAGATAGCGGGCGGGTAGGCGCGTCGGAGATGCAAGGAGGGGAGAGGCAGATACCCACGGGAGGCAGGAGGGAGGTACGAAGAGAGAGGTAGGCACGTTGGGAGTTGGAAGGTACAGATAACAGGTAGGCACGTAAGGGAGCGCACTGCGCACTGCGCACTGAGGGGTACGGAGAGCGCAGCGAGGGGTGGACACGGCGGGCGGGCAGGCGCAAGAACAGGCGACTCGACAGTTGCTCCTGTCCCCGTCTATCTCTCTGGGTCGGTAATAGCGACGATGGCAAAAGACCCGCCCAAGGGGGCAGGTGGAGGGAGGGATCTGGACGATGGGCGACCGAGGGTAGAGACGGCGAGAGAGGAGGGGCAGGGGCAGGGCCGCCAAACAAGGAACCAAGCAGAAGCTGCGCAGCGCAGGAGAGACAACGGCACCCGCTCGGTCTCGTGCGACGTTCGTGCAGGCCCAGAGGAGCGAGTACTACCTACGCTAGCCGGGCAGGCAGCGCAGAGGAGAGAGAGAACAGTAAAGATGCAGAATACAGAATGCAGAGTACAGAATACCGTAGCCTAGCTGCGTCGTAGATACCATAAGGTCGGGCAGGTGGTGGTCGAGAAAGTGTGTCCGTATGCAGGTGGTCGCTGGCGGGTGGGAGCGCAAAAGAACACACCACCACCCTCCTCTAATACACTCCAGCACCGCACTTGCAGTGAGGTAACGTAACCTGGAGCGGGTGGGCTTTGCCGTAAATTGCCAATCGCCATTGGGGTTACAGGGCCACCTGCCCCAACCACAGGCCACCCGCTCCTCAAGGTTGGGTGGGCCGAAGCGCTTCCCGTGCCCCAAAACTGCGGCGGCGCCAGCGCCAGCAGGGGTTGTCAAATAGGGCTGGGGTGCTAAAGTTATTAGCGTCTGCTCCCGAGGGGCTCCCGAGGGGCTCCCGAGGGCTGACCTGCTCCTCTTCTTTTTTCCTTCTCAGGGGCAGATCTTCAAGACTGGATGCTTGGCTGGTGTGTCTGCCATACACACGAGGGGAGAGCTGGATGTGCGCCTGGATACAAAGTAAGAATGTTGCAAGGGGGAAAGGAAAGCCACCGGCAGGAGGAGGCACAGATTGCAGCACAAGGGGTTGATGCTCCGGGTAGGACTCGACCAAGCAGCAATTTCAATGGCCGAAGATGACTCGAATTTCCTCGACCGAGACCAGCCTAGCCGCAGCGACTCGAGAAGGGACAGGGAACCTACCTATTTTACCTCTACCTTACTTCTAGCTGTACGAAGTAAGCACAGGCAGGTACCTAATTTCTCCCCAAGACACTACAGAGTAATGAACCTCAAGGCACACATGGAACCCGTCCCTCAGGAGGTAAGGTAGAGAGAGAGTACTTTACCAGGCCGCCGTCGCACAGGGCGGAGGCAGCAATAACCAACCGATCTGCCGCCGGCCACCGTAGCCCCATGCCTGGCCGATTGGTGTTGCCGCCGCCCGCTATCGCTGCTGTGAGCGTGCGCTGTAATCCCGTACGAGCCCGCCGTCCCGCTGTGCCGCTTCCTTTTCATCCTCGTCTTCAGCCATCCGTCGCTGCGCCCTGCTTAGCAGGCAGGCAGGCAGACAGGCAGGCAGTTGAGAGAGAACGAGGTTCTCGCGTTCCGCCTTATCGCCTATACCGCGTCTTATCTCGCGTCTCGCTGACGGACGGGTGCAATCTCACCCTCGTCCTTCCTCCCGGTCTCGGCTCCGGCTGCCTTGTCTGCCTTGCTTGGCCTCCTGAATGCTCGCTCGTACCAAAAACTGAGCACTGAAGGTTATCTCAATCTCTCCAATCTTTCCCCCGAGATAACGGGGCGCCTTCCAGTCGGGTCACTGGCCGCCTTGCTCAATCAACGCTCTGTTCCCTCTCCAGCCGCTGTCCTTCCGCTGGTGGCGTGGTCAGTAGGAGAGGTACTATTACTGATCTCATCCATGCCCGGACGGCGGATACCCGGGCCCCTCCAGCAAAGAAGGGGGCATCCCGGATCCAACGCAGCTGACACACTTCCATTGCAATAGAATGGAATAGCATGATAGTAGAGTCAGCAAGAAAAAGCTAGCTCCTGGAAAGTCAGTCCTCTAGAGCGGTCTAATCGGCTTACTATAGGCACGTTCCCTTTTCCTTTTGCCCTCTTCTATGCCTAGTCCTGGCTTGCCCTGCCTTTCTCCTGTCAACGGCACACGATGGGCCGCCTGCAACGGCCATTGGCTGCCTGGACGGATCGACGCGGACCCCAAGACCCAACGAACCGAATGACTGGGGAGAAGGGGAGAAGACATAAGTTCGACAGGAGGAGAAAGGAGAGCGAGTGCTGAGATGGAGAGAAGATCCTTCCGCCGTGTATTCGCTGTCACTTAATCGCTGTCACCCACCCAGCAGCCGGGCGCCAGGCAGCGATCAGCAGCCAGCGGCCAGCGGCCACAGGCTTTTCGTTCCCGCCTGAGCCGCCTAAAAGTAAAAAGTCCGTACCTAATAAGAAGCAAAAAAAAAGTGTCAGTAGGTCACCCAGTCAGCCAGCCAGTAAAAGGGCCGAGGGAGTGCGGGGGAGGGAGACACGAATCCGCATCACATCACATCACATTGATCAAACTCGAGAAAAGGGCAAGATCCTATTTTATTAGGCCGAAACTTTACATCAGGCAACAACAGGTGTGTCCCACGCCGCTTGACTGGCTGGCCGAGTTTTTCACGCTTTGCAGGAGGATTGGGGATGGAGGATGAAGGATTGGAAAATTTTGGCACAAATTGTCGTATTCGTAACAGGAGGAGACGAGGCTGCGATGCGATAAGCCGCTGCCACCCTCTCCTCTACGGTTCTATGCTCCTGCCTGCTGCCTGCTGCCTATCCATCCGTCCAGCGCATCCCACGGTAAAGTGATGGTGTTGTACGGATTACCTATCTCCACCTCAAAAGATAAGCCGTCTTGTGTTCCGAGGGGCGTCGAATTCCGCCGGCAAGGCTGTCTATGTAGCCCGCGTCCCCCCAAGAACCCCCCACACATGACTTGGCACGCATACCGAGATAAATTACTACTACCTCTTGCTTTCTATTTTATACGCGATATCGTCTATCTAGCATGTGACAGGTGCTAACAGTCCTTGCCCGCTCTTCCAATTCCCCGGGGCTGTTACCGTTTCCCTACCGTAGGCAGTATCCGGGTCGACACGGAAGGGGGGCCGAGTTGAGGACGAGAGATTCTCTGAATCTCTGTAGGCTAAGTACATAGGTACATACTTACCTACCTAGACGCCTACCTAATAGGTAAATAATACAGGTAGGCACCTACTTACGGTAGGAGGGAAGTAAGACATCGCCGATATGTAATGAGGAAACGAACATCGTCGCCCGGTGGGCCCTCCCCTGCCCCCTACCCTCCTCCGCCATTTCATCCTAACTTCAATGGTGTCCAACCCTTATAAGGACGCTTTGGCGCGAAGGTTGTCGACATAGAAGGCGGTGGTCGAGGTCGGCCACTCTGGTCAAACCATGTCTGCATTGAGGACAGGAAAACAGGGGAATGGCGGAGAAAAAAGAGTACTGGCGGAGGACGCGGTTTCGAGTTCCGACTGCGACACACATCACGGCCAGTTTTCTCGACGACCAAACCAACCTCGACGACTATCTCGACGCCATGAAGCAAAAGCCCGCGAGATTTTTCGTAGTCCATTAACCTATCAAGGTTAATGGGCGAGCTTTTTGACTTTTTTTTTTATCGTATGCCTTGGCTGGGTCAACCCGGACAGACCGTACGAGATTCTCGCTACCGTCCGAGTGCGGCCAAGCCTTGCTCTCCGTTTCTCGACCTTAGGTCCCCATCCTGGAAGCAATGACAGCGTACTGAGTGGGACTCAGAAGGGATCCTGTAAAGCAGGGTGGAATACGTAAAGAGCCTATCTACGCCTGGCAATATCCGATCATCACAAAAGGAGAACCAGTTAATTTTACTGTTTTAATTTGGGATCTAGGCACTTCAGTCTACCTGAGGGTCCACGAATCTAGAGCATCCATCTCCGAGAGATAAGATTACACTTGAGGGGGGGTATGGAAAGATAGAGAGGGAGCATCATAGAAAATGCGAGACGGCGTGGGCATCATGGTGGCGGGGGAAAAAAAAGAGACCTGAATAAAGAAAAGCAGAAAATGACCATTTCCTCAAAACTCCAATCCACTTTTTGTGCCACCAAGAGCCCTTTCCCCCTAACCCCTTGTTGACGGTTCGTTCATCTCCCTTCCAATTAGGCGCAGGTCGGATAGGTTGACCGGAGGTGGGCCAGAGGTGTAGGTACCCAGGGGTATCTGGCCACCAACTGATTTAGTCGACCTCCTCCATGGCGCTATCGCCGGTCTCGGCCGCCGGAGTCGCCGCGTCGGCCGCAGGGGCGTCCTCGGCAGCCTCGGGCTCATCGTCGATGTTGAGGCCGAGCGAGACGAGCTTGTGGATGCGCTCGGCGAAGCTGGCGGGCTCGTCAATGGTGAAGCCCGAAACCAGGAGCGAGGTCTCGAATAGCAGCTGCACAATGGACTTGACGGTCTTGTCGCCCTCGCCGTCGGCCTCCACCTTCTTCTTGAGCTCCTTGACGATGGCGCTCTTGGGCGAGATCTCAAAGGTCTTCTTGGACGACATGTAGCTGGACATGGAGGTGTCACGCAGGGCCTGGGCCTTCATGATGCGCTCCATGTTGGCAGACCAACCGAACTGGCCGGTGCGGATGGCGCAGGGCGAGCCGATCAGCTTGTGTGAGACGACGACCTTCTCGACCTTGTCGCCCAGGATGTTCTTGAGGGCCTTGGTCAGGTCCTCGTACTCCTTCTCCTCAGCCTCGCGGGCGGCCTTCTCCTCCTCGGTCTCCTCGAGCTCGAAGTCCTTGGTGATGTCCACCAGCTTCTTGCCCTCGAACTCCTTGAGCTGGGTCATGGCGTACTCGTCAATGGGGTCGACCAGGAACAGGACCTCGAAGCCCTTCTCCTTGAGCGAGTCGAGGAAGGGCGACTTGGAGACGGCCTTGATGGACTCGCCGGTGATGTAGTACATGTTCTTCTGGTGCTCGGGCATGCGGGTGACGTAGTCGGCCAGCGAGGTCTGCTCGTCGCCGGACTTGGTCGAGCTGAAGCGCAGCAGCTTGGCCAAGAGCTGGCGGTTCTGGGAGTCCTCGTGGATGCCCAGCTTCAGGTTCTTGGAGAAGGCGCTGTAGAACTTGTCGAACTGCTCCTTGTCCTCGGCGATCTCGTTAAAGAGCTCGAGCGACTTCTTGACGATGTTCTTCTTGATGACCTTCATGATCTTGTTCTGCTGCAGGGTCTCGCGGGACAGGTTCAGGGGCAAGTCCTCAGAGTCGACGACACCCTTGATGAAGCTCAGCCACTCGGGGATGAGGTCGGTGGCGTCGTCGGTGATGAAGACGCGGCGGACGTACAGCTTGATGTTGTTCTTGGTCTTCTTGGTCTCGAACAGGTCGAAGGGAGCGCGCTTGGGCACGAAGAGGATGGCGCGGAACTCGAGCTGACCCTCGACGGAGAAGTGCTTGACGCCCAGGTGGTCCTCCCAGTCGTTGGACAGCGACTTGTAGAACGCCGCGTACTCCTCCTGGGTGATGTCCTGGGGGTTGCGCGTCCAGATGGGCTTCTGCTTATTGAGCTCCTCCTCCTCGATCTTGGTCTCCTGCACCTTCTTGGTCTTCTTCTTCTTGTCTTTCTCCTCTTCCTCGTCGTCGTCGACCTCCTCGATCTTGGGCTTCTTGTCATCTTCGTCCTCCTCCTTGACCTCCTCGCCCTCCTCGTCGGGCACCTCCTTCTCGGTGGTCTTCTTCACGTGGAGATAGATGGGGTACGAGATGAACTCGGAGTGCTTCTTGACGACCTCCTTGATCTTGCTCTCGTTGAGGTAGTCGGTCTGCTCGTCCTTCAGGTGGAGGATAATCTTGGTGCCGCGGCCCAGATCCTCACCCTCGGTGTCAGGCGAGATGGTGAAGGTGCCGCCGGCGCTGGACTCCCAGACGTACTGCTCGTCGTCGTTGTTCTTCGAGATGACCTTGACGCGGTCGGCGACGAGGTAGGCGGAGTAGAAACCGACGCCGAACTGGCCGATCATGGAGATGTCGGCACCGGCGGTCAGGGCCTCCATGAACTGCTTCGTGCCGGAGCGGGCAATGGTGCCGAGGTTGTTGACAAGGTCGGCCTTGGTCATGCCAATACCAGTGTCGCGGATGGTGAGGGTCTTGGCATCCTTGTCAGGGATGATGTCGATCCGCAGGTCCCGGCCGGAGTCCAGCTTGCTGGGATCCGACAGGGCCTCGTAGCGGATCTTGTCCAGGGCATCCGAGGCATTAGAGATGAGCTCTCGCAGGAAGATCTCCTTGTTGGAGTAGACAGTGTTGATGATGAGCGACAGCAACTGAGAAATCTCAGCCTGGAACTCGAACGTCTCTCCAGACATCTTGGCGGTTGTGCGTGCGAAGACGGGGAGAAGAGCGGCGAGTGAAAATAACTAAGTACCGAGAGTTAGCTGTGGTTTCGCTACCCTGCGGGTTGTCTGCGCGACCGGGAGTTCGCAGGAGAGAGGCTTGTTGAAGGGGGGAGAAGGGAGGGAGGAAAAATTGCAGACGAAGTGTGAGAGGAAGGAGGGGTCAATTGCAGTGCAAATGGAGGGGCAGCGCCAGAAAAATAAGAGGGTCTGGACTGTGGGCTGTGGCAGGTGGCAGTGGAGGTAGTGGGGAAAAGGAATTAGGGACCCGGTCAACTAGGTCCTTGTGGAAGCTCGTAGAAACGATCCCGGCAACGAGGCTGACGTCCAAGAAAGAGGAAGCTGGGGGAGGAAATTTGACGATAGGGCGGGGAGGGGCACGACGAGGGGGGGGGATCGACGCGAGACGGCAGCGAATGGACGACTTTTTCTGTACTTACCTAAGGCTTGACTGGCCTACGATGGGGGGAGAAGATGTGTAGTCTCTGCAGCGAGTAAGGCCTGCGTCGAGAAAAGAAAGTTGAGATTGTTCGGGGAGAGGAACTGGAGAGAAAAAGAGAGGAAGAAAGAGCTGGTGAAATAGGACGAGCTGTTGCAGCTAAAAGGAAAGTTTTTCGGGTCCCTTGCTGGGCTGTGCGGCGGCCGTCGAGATTCCACGGGCTTCTATCAACCTGGGCCTTCTACCGGCTTCTCTGGTTGGCCCAGCGCCGCCGTCGCAGCAACCGGGGGGCGCTCTGATTGGCCAGCTCGGCCAGCTGCAGGGGCCGCCTGGACCGAGCTCTCCTTCCCTCTGGCGGGGAAGGCCTGTTTCTAGATCTTTCAGGGCCTTTCACGAATCAACGTGGCCGGTCGACGGCTCCAGGGGGCACGCAAGGCAGATTGTGATTGCCTTGAGACTGATAGATTCGCAGGCAGGAGTTTGTCCATAGGGGCGGACGTTATTTTCGTCGTTATTGACGAGAAATAGAGGCAGCGCAGTGGAAGCCTTGACCGCGTAGCCTAGGTATCTCTTCAGGCGGCACCTGCTTGCCCGCTGCCTGGCAAGGCTAGCAGTGAGGCTCGGTCGCGCCTGCCTATTCCAAACGCCCACAGACCGGGAAATAACACCCATGATCTGCCCTGCCGTTTTGGGTGCCGCAGGCCTCAGCTGTTGTGCCCGGCATGTCAATTCGGTCTAATTCATGGGTAGTCCAGATTATTACAGCAGGCAGGTGTTATATGTACGATTGAGCGGAGGACCGACCGATGGACAGAAGCGGTACGACCTCACTATTGAACGATCGTGCGTTGGATCATTAATTAGGGTGGATGTAACAATACTGCTTTTGATGGTTGCTAGAACTCCTCGCTCGCCATGGGTAGGTATATTCTCTGTAGAGACGTTGCTTGACTATTCCCCCGCCTATCACGCCAGCGACGCTGCGACGCGTGGCTTGGGCGCCCGCTCGGCGTGGTAAGGGGGCACGAAATTGTACATTGTCGCGCAGATGACCCCTCCGAGTGCCTAACGAGTTCTCCGTCAGCTCTGCGGATGAATTTTCATTGACCGGAGGGGGAGAAGGATGAAAAACTCACGGGGCCTATCCACCATATCCAGTGATCTGTTTCGGCCCGACAAGTCCGTTAGCTGCGCTCACTCGATTCAATCCTCGATTGCGGGGAAGGGGGAGCGTGCTGCCTTACACTCGAAACTGCCCCGGGCTACCGACAAGGCCAAGCAACGGGCAGGATTCATGTTGGCGCCGGCGTAGCCGTCCGCGACGCCGGTGGTGGCGGACGTCACGACGCCGAGACTGAGGCCGACGAGCAGCGGGCCTAGCTGCGGCCCGTAAACGATCGCCTGGCGAGGATCCAGACCGGCGCCGATACCGAGAAAGCTGGAGGCGCAGGTGAGCAGGTACGACCTCGAGTCAGCACGGATGAGGGGAAGAGTAGTACTCACACCATGATCCACGACGCGGTCATCTCGGTCAAGAAGACCTGTCCCGGTGAGAGCATCGACGGGTCGAAGAAGCAGCCTCCTCCCATGTGGCTGCCCTCGTCGGATGGGGCGCGAATAAAGGGCCGCCCCTCGAGCCTCAGCACTCGGATACGTGCGCAGGTTGGCGGATAGGCAGTGGGCAGGTAGGTGTAGATGCTCAACTCACCTCGCTGCCCGTTCCAGCCCCCACGATCCGCGCAACAGCCCGCCGCCCAGCGCGGCTCCGAGCGTCTGGAAGGCGATGTACAGGAAGCCTATGGCACTCGTCGGTCAGCCGCAAGCCTTTCTGTCGTCTCTGCCAGCCAAACGGATACGCACCTCGGGGCACCGGGCACAGGCCGCACCAGATGGTCGACCAGGTGATGAGCGGGTTCATGTGACCGCCGGACGCCGGGGCGGCGGCGTAGATGAAGACGGACAGCAGAGCCGTGTTGAAGATGCCGACGTAGGCCGCGATCTGCTTGATGCCGTACCCGCTAATGGTCATGCCGAACTGGCCCATCACGAACGTGATCATAGCCGTAGCCGCCCCTTCGACGAACTGTACGTGTTGCGGGAGCCTGTCAGTTGGGTAGGGTAACCCTGATAGAATGAAGTGGGCGATTCAGGGAGGTCCCAACCCCAGGCTTTTCTGTCATAATTTTGGGGGCAAGGAGAAGAGCCACAGGAAAGAAAAACACACCGCCGCCCGCCAGATGCTCGCGTCCGCCCACCCGCGCGTGAAGTACTCCGGGCGCGCATACCACGGCCGCACGTACGCCTCGGTCTTGGAGCGCGCCGTGCCCGCGAACGAGCCGTCGAAGGCGCCGTCATTGTGCGTCCGGACGGGCTCCTTGCTTCGCACGCTGCGGACGGCGGGGTTGGGGTCTGCCGCACGCCCCAGCCTCGTCTCATCGTGGAGCGCCGTCGCTTCGAGGACTGCCTCTTCTTCCTGGGGGAGGTGTTGCGGCGTTTCTTTCGACATCGTGGCGGTCGGACTTAACCTGAACCAGTGAGTGAGTGAAGGAGAGAAGAGAGAGTGTATAATTTACGGAATCTGAGTCCTTGGCGATGTTTAGAACTTCTAATATATATGGCAGGCAGGTGTAAGTAGAATGGAGGCCGGATTATCTAATGCGTTCGGCAGGGGATGGTGAATGCGGTGTGGTGCCTAAGTAAGCAACCACCTTAGCTCGACCGAGCTTATTCATAAGTGCGTGCTGCTGGACCGAAATGGAGCCTCCAACCTCTTTTAAAAGCGCTTTGTGCCCTCATTCCTCTGCGCGTAGCAAATTCGGCTAGCAGCGTCTTGTGTAAGTACGTAACAAATGACTAAGAAGACCATTTTCATTGTTAATGTGTGCCAGCGACTCCGAGGGTTATGAATGATGAGACGCTTCGTAAATCAGGAGAGGAAAAGTCAGCCGTAGTAGTCGAGACATTCATTCCCTTCCGTGCCCTATATACTTTTAGTACGCTCTATTCCCATAATATCCACTACACACACCGGGCGTAAACAGCCAGAGCCGAGAGTAGGTCCAACCAAATTCCAACAAAAAAAAAGAAGAGAAAGCCCGCTCATTAGAGCATGTACCGTCGTTAGTATATCATGATTTAGTCCTAGGCCTCCCTGACCATGGTGCTCCCTAGCTGCCGGTAATGTCTATCCGCATAGACGAGGGCGAACTGCTCTTCTCTTCCCCCCTCCTTCCCTGCTGCTTCCGCTGCCGCTTTCGTGTTCTCCTCTCCGCCGGCCGCGTCGCCCTCGACGAGGTCCAAGACCTCCCCGAGAACGATGACGTGGTCGCGGACCGGCACCAGCCCGCGCAGCGGCTCGTCATCGAGGAGGCGGCATTGCAGCACGTAGAGGATGCCCGGACCCTGGAGGATCGGGAGGGCGGGTGCGTGAGGGCCGCTGCCGTCTCCTCCCCTTTCGCCCTCCAACGCAATATCCGATACCGCTGCGGCTGTTGTTGAAGAAACGCATGACTCGCCAACAAGCCGCGCAGACGAGGAGGGACAGGGACACAGCACGACGTCGCATCCCACCTCCTCGCACAGACACCGCCGCAGCCCCGCTGGGTCCGCGTTGCCCGAGCGGAACAGGTCCGCCACCGCGGCGCCCGTGCCGTCGCCCGCCAGGACGTGGATGGCGAAGTGTCGCGTGCGCGCGATGGCCGTCGCGGTGCGGCTGGGCACGGCGATGTTGAAGGTCACCAGCGGCGGGGGGCCGAGGCTGAGCGACGTGAAGGAGGACATGGTCATGCCGACGAGGCCGTCAACCGCGTTGGCCGTGGCCGTGGTGTTGTCGCCTTCATCCAGCTTCAGCTTCGTTGTCGAGCGCGAGTGCGCGCTACTGGGTTGCGGCTGCTGTTCGAGATCTAGGGGGCCGCAAGGGGCGGAAGAAGTGCACACGACGACGGAGTTGGCGACGAGCCGCATGACGGCACGCAGCTGCTCGGCCAGTGGCAAGTCTGATGACGGAACTGACGCAGACGCCGCGGTCTCTGAGAGGTGAGGGTGCGGGTGCACCGACGGCGGGCGCGGAGGGGCGGTTGTCCATCGTAGCTTTGTAGCCTCGGAGTTCGTCGTCGAGTGGAAGGGTCGGGATTGCGTGGTATCTGGATGTGTGCAGATTAGGGCGATGTCCCAAGTGACTCGGGGGTTGACGGAGAGGGAGGAGAGGGAGAGAGAGACCGACAATTGAATTTCCTCCCCTCCGCCCTCACTCTGGTCACCGGCCGCTGCACCGCCGAGCGCCGAACGGGACGAACGGCCGCCGCAGCGACGGCTCCTCCTGCGGCGCCATGTCCATGTCCATATGCGATGGCGGCGTATTCATAAGCCGCGCAACCGAGCACGCACGGGCGACTCCGCATCTCATCCCATCCACGCCAATTGAGGATGTGCGTGGAAGGGGTGGCCCCAGTGAATTTTGTGCTGGGTTTGATTGTTTGGACGGACCTGGCAGAAAATAATTTACAGTGACGACAAAAGTACGGCGATTTGTTGAGCTCACAGGCGTTTATCTTATCTTATCGCTCCCAATGGGGATCTTATCGTCTTTTGCTCCAATTGTGTGGTTGCCGCTGGGGCCGTCACTTCTGTTCTTCAAAATTTGTTAACGACCACCAGCCAGCTAGCCTATCCGTTCGGCTTCAGAAGGACCACATTCAAACCGACGAGCTCTGCACCCACAACTCCTGGGAATTGATCCCTCCAGCCGAGGAGGCAATCAGGCAGAGGCCTAGAAGATCAGCTCGAAAAGACTAGGATGGCCAAGCTCCTCCCCTTCCCTCGGGGCCCTCTCGCCCTTCCGTGCTCTCCCACCACCTCTGCGTCCGCGACCTCGTCGTCGCTCCTCCTCCACCACTGCCAGCGCCAGCGCTCACATCGCACGCACCAAACGACCACTTCCTCCTCCTCGCCATTTTCCTCCTCCGCACAACCATTCGCTCCGAGGAGGATATTAGGAAGCAACGCGGCCCCCCCGCGCCGCGCCTTCTCCACCACCCCCGCCCGCGCCGCCACGCTCATCCCCCGCCCCAAGCGCCCCTACCACTTCACCCAGCTGGTCCAGCTCTCCGACGGCTCGACCTACACCCTGCGCACGACCAGCCCGCACGCCCTGCACCGCGCCCAGAAGGACACGCGTAACCATCTGCTGTGGCAGCCGACCGAGCGGTCCCTGCGCAACGTCGAGGTCGACGAGGCCGGCAAGCTCGCAGCGTTCCGGGGACGGTTCGGACGCGGGTGGGATGTTGCAGCCTCTACTGCCCCCGCTAATGCGGATGCGGGTGGCGCTGCTGCTGCGATAGTGCCCGAAGAAGGATCGCCCTCGTCAAGCAGCAGCAGGAAGAAGGCGGACGACGGACGGAAGGCGGATGCGGATGCGGCGTCCCAGGAGGGGCAGAGTGGCGATTCGTTCGACTCGCTGGCCGATCTGCTGGCTGGCTACGCCGAGAAGGTGGCGCCCATCAAGACGGGCGGGCTGAGTGCCAAGGAGCAGGCGAAGAAGGACAAGAAGAAGAAGTAGTAAAATTCACTCATTGGGCTGCTGGATACGCATGCCACACAGCGAGGACAACAAGAGACACCTCGACGGTCGGAGACGTGGATGGATCGAGTGAACGGCGGTGTGGCTGTTTTGTTTTGGGGGTGTGTGGAATGTAGAAACTCTACCATATGTACCACGTTTTATGTACAAATACAATAACGCTGCTACTAGCCACCTCGCACTTCACTCCGTCT
This sequence comes from Barbatosphaeria neglecta, assembly GCA_022813145.1. NCBI lineage: Eukaryota > Fungi > Ascomycota > Sordariomycetes > Barbatosphaeriales > Barbatosphaeriaceae > Barbatosphaeria > Barbatosphaeria neglecta. Next base: position 110,909 of record JAKLNC010000051.1, read on the forward strand.
GTCTACTCGATCAGCGACCGAGTCATCCGACGTTAAGCTTACTCGGCCCTTCTTATCCTTCCTCCTTCCTGACGGTCACGGCCAACCCCCGCCCCGCAAAGCATCCACAGACTGCAGGCCGAACAGCAGAAGGCGTCGCTGTCTCTCCTCCTCCGATAGGCCCTCGTTCCAGCTCTCATTCGGGCTCGGGCTCGGGCTCGGGCTCGGGCTCGGGCTCTGGTCCTCGCCCTCGGCATCCAAGCTGTCGTGCCCGCTAGGGACCACGCCGACGCCGACGCCGACGCGCTAATCGGAGTCCTCGTCGATCCGGGCCCGCGCCCGGTCCACCGCCGTGTCGCCCACGGGCCTGTTGTTGGACGGCTGGAACACGGGCGGCCGGTAGAAGACGCTCTCGTCGTCCTCGGCGTCGAGCTGCATCAGGAACGTCTCCCACTTCTCGATAAGCTGCGGCGACCCGGTTTGTCAGTACGAGATGAGAATAGGGGGTGACAGCTTGAGGAAGGGTCGGACGCACCTCCTTCTGCGCCTCGACGGCGCTCTCGAGGAAGGTCTCGACGCCGCTCTTGAAATCCTCGACCTTCTCGCGCTCGAAGCGGTCGAGCTCGGAGCGCATGAGGCGGCCCATGTCCTCGAAGAGCAGGCGGGCCTGGTGCACCTTGCGCTCGGCGTCGCCGACCTCGGCGCTCATCTGGCTGAGGCGGTCCTGCTGGCTCTTGCCCTGGCGCAGCAGCTTGTCCTGGTTGGCGCGGCGCTTGGCCAGCTCGGACTCGGCGGTATGCCAGCTGTAGAAGGCCTTCTGGCGCTGCGCGAACGCCTGCTTGACGCTGCCGATGAGCCGGATGTACTCGTCGATGATGATGCCGAAGGTCAGCACGTCCTGCTGGGCCTGCCGCTCGTACACGTCGCGGATGGTCACCTGCAGGTCCGACAGCGCCTCCAGCGGGCCCGACAGCGTCGGCGACAACTCCACCGTCGACAGCGCGTGCAGCGATGCCGAGAAGTCCGCCGCCGCCTCCGCCATCGCCTTGCGCTGGTTCACCATCGTGTCCATCGCCTTCAGCAGCGCCTTAAGCTGGTTCTCCAGCGCGTCCAGGTAGATCCGGCGATCGTGGAACCACTTGTCGAGGGCGCGTCAGTTAGCCAGTCCTGCGGTGTTGCTAAGGCTAGAAGCGGGTGGGAAACAGAAACGCATAAAGAGGGGAATCCCTACATCATCCTGCTCTACGAATTTGCTGCCGCTGCCGACGCCGCCGAGGCCGAGACTGCTCATGAGGCCCTTGCTCTCGCCCAGGTTGGGCTCCTTGCGCTCCTTGTGCTTGACGTCGACGTTGAAGGTCTCGCTCTCGAGGAAGAGCTTGAGGTCCCCATCGAGCTGCAGCGCCGGGTGGGCCGCCGTCTTGTTGAGCATCTTCTCCAGAGCGGCGCGGCGCGACTCGACGAAGTTGCTCTCGAAGCGGCCCATGGCCTGTTTCTCGGGCGGCGGGGGCACCACCACGCCCGGGTTGTTGGCATGCAGGGTGTTGTACAGCCAGAGGAAGTCGCGGTACCGCCGGTTGACCGTGAACTCGGGATTCTTGTAGGCTTTGGAGGTCGTCTGCGATCTACTGCGTTAGTAAAGGGGATTCGGGGTTCCCACACAACCCTTCCGCTCCACAAGCGATGTATGTACCTTCGTCCGGACGCTGTACTCGATATGGCTCCCCGTCGCTCCGCCGATCTTGTGCGGATCCCCCACGGTAATGACGAAGCTCGGCTTGGACGCCTGCTCGACGCTGACGCTGGGCCGGTTCGCGGAGTGCACGCTGCTGGGCTGGGCCGCCACGACGGGGGGCGGCGCCCGCAGTTGGCCCCCCGCTCTTGCCGACCCGCCCTCGAACAGACTACTCCCGCCGCCGGCCTCGTCGCCGTACTCTTCGCCATCGTCGTCGGGGATCCGGTGCGGGTCGGCCGGCCCTGGACGCGACGCCGCACCGCCGCCGGCGCCGGTCGCCGAAGCCGGCAGCGTCGTGCGCAGCGGGAGCTCTTTGACCGGCGGCACCGGTGGCGAGGCTTCCCGCCCGTCGCCGACGCCGCCGCCGAGGGGTCCTCCTCCGGCCTCGCTGTTGGCCCCGACAGCTCCTGCCGCGCTCCCTAGCGGTCCTAGCGGGTCGTCTTCTACCGCCTGGAGCCGGGTGGGCTGGGCGACGAGACGGCGGGGCGTCAGGCGCGAGGCGCGGGCCGATGCGGTCGACGAGGCGGTCGACGATGCGCCGGCGGGGAGCGAAGGGGCAGGCTTGGCGGTCGAGGAGCCCGTGTGCGGTTCGTCGCCGTGCGGCTGCGACGAGGTCGCCGAAGTCGTCGTCGCCGTCGTTTGCGGGGTGTCGGCCCACGGGGCCTCTTCTAAGGGATCCATTGCGGATGGGCCGGCTTTCTGAAGAGGTAACGAACAAAGAGATTCGAGAGGGGATAGAGAGAGCGAGATAGGACTGGCTGGCTGGCCGTAGAAATTGGCCGGAGAGGGAGGATGGAAGGGAAACCGGGCCGTTTCTCTAGGTAGGTAGGTAGCTTGTTCAGTTGGATGCGGTGCGTAACCAAAATGATGATAAGTACCTTTAGTGCTTTAGTGGTGGATCTTAGCGCCGCGATCCTAGAAACCGGGGCACAGCAGTCCCCGTGATCCGCTAAGGTGGCCCCCGCAAACGCTGTGCTACAGCGCCTGCAGGTTCGACCTCCCGAAACGTATCACCAAATATGGCACGAGATCAAAGTGTCGGATTCTCAACCGTCTGATCGCACGCTTTATTCTGCGTAAAGCACTCAATCTCTCGGTATCAGAATCTCAGACATATAAAGGTATCTACCTGTTATCCATGGAGAGGGAAAAAAAAAAAAACGCCAAGCAGTTTTCAGCGGCACTAGACGCCATCATCCACCAACGCCGGGCCTCTGTAGAAATGATCACCGCCAACCGATCTCTAAACCCTCCCAGATACACCAGTCCAGAGATCAATTCAAGGACCAGCTCGAGGACCAGTTCAAAGGAAGCCCTTTTTCGTTCCCTATGCCATTGTGCGAGATGGCAAACCGAAACCAGTAGATGACACGACGCCAAGGCCCCACATACCAACACCCTCCCTATCGTAACGGCACCGCAATTCCACAGATAGAGAGCCTCGTTCACGCAACGAGTGCCGCATGCTGTGGATGTTTCTGTTTTGAGGGGGTTTTCCCATGCTACGGGTCGTAGCATCCTCCGGCGACCACCAGATTCATGCGGGTGAACTCGACGTGCATGACCGGCGTCTTCTTGGTGGCGAAGGCACTAATCTGGTCGGACGTGATCGTGACCTCCTTCGCCTTCTTCTTACCCGATCCGACGCCCCCGCCAGCGCCGGTGCTGCCGTTGCCTCCCGTGGCCGTGGCCGTGGCGCCCACGTTCGAAGCGGGAGCGGCGGACGACGGGGCCGCTGGACCGCCGCCGGTACCGCCGCCGACTGTAATGCTTCGCTCCTGGGCCGCACCGCCGCTGCCACCGACCATGACGGTATCTCCGACGGCGCCGCCGGCCGCGTCGGCCTGGGGCTGCGCCGGCGGCGGAGGAGGGACGGGAACGATGGCCGGGCCGCTGCCGGGGCCGGCGGGAGGCGCCCGGCTCGCGTCCTTGGGGAGGTTGACGTCCCAGATGCGGACGCTGCCGTCCAGACCGCCGGACGCCATGACGTTGGACTCGGCGCTGAAGCCCAGCGAGGGGATGCCGCCCTTGCCGTGGCCCCGGCAGCGCTTGATGCGCGTTCCCTTGTCGATGTCCCAGAGGAAGATGTTGCCGCCGACGTCCGCGCTGGCGAAGATCTTGCCGTTTGGTGCGCACTGGATGGCGCTGATGTAGTCGGCGTGGCCGGTGAACACGCGCACGCACTCGCCCTTGACGACGGACCACATGCGGATGGTCTTGTCCGCCTCGTCCGAGGCCGAGAAGACGTAGGTGCCGTTGGGATGCCAGGCGATGGCGGAGATGGACGTGTCGTGGCCGACCAGGAGGCGCTGCGCAGAGGCGTGGTCCTGCATCCACACGCGCACCGTCTTGTCCCAGCCTGCCGTGAGGAAGTAGTGGCCGTGGGGACCCCACTTGACGCGGAAGACGGGGCCCGCGTGGCCCTTGTAGATGCACAGGCACACCCAGAGGTCGAGCGACCAGAGACGCACGGTGCCGTCGCCCGAGCACGACAGCAGCAGCTTCGAGTTGGTCTCCGGCGCCGCCTGGGAGCCCTCGACCTCGTACGGGTTCCGCGACGGGCCCGCGATCGAGTCGGAGAAGGCGAGGCCGTACACCGGTCCGGAGTGGCCGATGAGCTTGCGATTGTTGGCCTTGTCCTCGTCGCCATGCATCTTCGTCTTCAGGGGCTTGCCGTCGATGCTCCAGACGCGGATGTACGAGTCCATCGTGCCGTAGGCAACGAGCTCGTTGTCGTTGGAGAAGGCCATAGACGAGACACTACGCCCGAGGAAAGTCAGCGGGAAGATGAGACTTGACGGGCTGTTTCGTCGCGGGCACTCACCTCCGGCACGTGTTATGAAAGGTGAACATGCAGCAAGACACGGGCAGGCCGCCACCGCCGGCGCGGTCGTTGATCTTGAACCGGTCGCGGTTCTCTCGGATCTTCTGCATCTCCATGATGACGTCCCGCGCGCGCGACGGCGGGAGAGGAAGCTCCGCGCGAGACGGACCGTCGGCGCCCTCCTCCTCCTTGATCTTGGTCTCGAACTCCGACAGCAGCGTGGGTGCGCCATCGCCGGGGGGGTTGTGCTGGTCTTCCTCCTCGAGCTCGGCGCGGACGTCGTCCCTCAGCTCGGGCTCCATGGGCAGCGGTCCCAACTTGAGGGCCGTGTCGACCTCGAGGACGTCCTGGTTCGAGACGCCGGTGAACACGCCGGGGATGCCCTCCAGCGAGTCGACGTCGTCCAGGGCCACGTTGCGGGCGCGGTGGGAGATCGCCGCGAAGCTGAACGGCTCGATGGGGCCCCGGGCGGTAGAGTCGACCTGGCAGTACGTCTGCAGGAGCTGGATGATGACAGAGCCGCCGTTCTCCTCCTCGCGCTCGAGGAAGTTGAAGAGCTGGCCGCTGACCTGCTGGTTCAGGGGGATCCGGTACTTGTTCTCGTGGTAGAGCCGGGTGGTGGCGTTCACGGAGACGTGCATGGGCAGGGTGACGGTAGAGAGCACCCGAAGGTCGTCGGCGTGGGTGTTCTCAAAGTGATGCTGGAGGGAGCTGAAGAATGCTCCGGCCTCCTCACTCGCGCCCTGCTGCACTAGGTCCAGATAGGAGTAGACAAACATAGGCCACAGCAGCTTGCGCAGCTCGAACTGGTAGCCAGGGGGAGGGGGAGGGGGGTTGTTGTCAGATTGCCTGTCAGATCACACAATACGGTGGCGCCAGCGAGAGCCGAACTTACCTTGTACAGGTCAAGGCCGCCTTCGACCCAGTTGAAAAGCAGGACGAAAGCCTTCTGGTAGCGCTCAGGGCCCATATCTTCGACGCGCACCTTGATGGGCCGGCCGCTGGCGTCGACATTGGCGGATTCCTTACGGAAGGTGTTCTCCGTCTTGGTGAAGCCTTTCTTCAGGAGGTAGTCGGTAACCTCCACATTGTTCTTTGGTGAGCTTGACATCTTGCCCATCCGCATCTTAAAAATGGTCGTGCAGGCAAAGGGGAGCGTTGAATAAAATGGTGATGCTGCCAAACTCGACTGGCCTGGGGGTTGGGCGGAGGCGGGGAGACGAGAAGGGAAGGATAATTCAAAATTTATCTAAAATTCAGAATTGCTTGGAGTGCAGAAAGGATAGATAGACGGAACTGCCGAAAAACAGGTAGAAAATAGGCAGGCGAAGGCGGTGAGAACAAGAGGACAGGCGAGCACGCGAGGTAAGGTAGGCACCTACCCACAAGTAGGCAGGTGCCCCTAACGAGCAGGCTATGCTGCCGTTGTTTGCAAGACCGGACCGAAGCCGATTGCCTCTCGTCCTAAGCCTCGAGCCCCAATGCCCACACAGGCTGGAGGTGCCTTGAGCGTAGCCTCTCCATCTTTCACACCATCTCCCAGGAAAGAGAAGCGATGACGTTCGGGGGGGAGAAGGAAGGGAACGAGAGAAGAAAAGAAGGAGGAAAAGAAAGGAAGAAAAGAAAGGAAGAAGGGGGGGAAGAAAAAGAAAGAAGAAAAGGAAGAAGAAAGGGAAGAATAAAGGGAAGAAAGCAAAGGTGAAATGGTACTCACAATTCGGTTGAGATCTGACGGCGATGTGGTCGTGCCTGCAGCAGCCGCGCCTCCACCGGCGCTTCCTCCAGCAGCAGCCTGGGCGGAGCCATGCGGTCCTTGGCCTGCATAGCTGCCACCAGCCGAGCCTGGATTGGGCGGCGGGATCGAACTCATGGCCGGCGCTGGAAACTCCGGCGCGCCTGAACAACGACAAAAAAAAGGCCTCCCTCAGAAACGGCCGCTTCGCGACAGTGGAGCCGTTCTCTCGATATCGCTAATATACGGCAGGTGATCTCTCGCCCCCGCGAAACGATGTCATCAGAAGGGCGAAGGCGATGGAATTACGTTGGCCGAGAAGTTGGTGGGGTAGTAGGTAGGCTGTTTATCGGGACGCGTCTAGGGGATCTCCTCCGTTGTGATACGGAGGTTGTGGGCGATGAGAGAGAAAGGGTGGTTGTTTTCAAACGAAGTTCGGTTTGAGGCTCCCAGGTCACTGGTTCCTGCTTGGAGTGGAGCTGCCTGGCGGTGTTCGCATGCTGGGGCTCCATTTATGCCGTGTGCTCGTAGTGGGGCATGCGCTCCCTGACAGCCAGCCCCGGGGCCTTGAGGCGCTGAAGCGAGTGGGGATCCACACCTGCGGGGCATTTCAAGCTGAAGCTCGAGGGTCCCAGCTCCAGTCCGGAAACAGCCACCTCCCCAGATTCTCGCTTCCACCGTTCTTCTTGTCCCTTTTCTTTTCACTTTGCAAGCCATACACGCCTGAAGGTCTCTATATCGGACGTATGCACTGCTTTTCTAGAGGACTAGGTGACCTGCAATCCCTCTCCAATTCTCCATACGCTCTGTCCAGCAGCAGCAGTGATGATGGCAGAAGGGCCCCCACCCGTCGACGTCCACGAGCCCTTCACACGCGCCGAGCGCATCCAGCAGCTCAGCGAAATCGACCACGTACGTGTCTTCGACCAGATGGACGCATAGCTTCGCCCCGATACCTATATCTACGATCGCAGCCCTGCGTCGTATTGCTCTTGCTAATCCCGCGGTTCTGCAGGACATCGCCTCCCTCCTCACCTTAACGGGAGAAGCCCTCCAGGCCCTCTCGGGCGCCAACAACAATAGTAACAGCAGTAACGGCGGCCGGGACGCGCCACAACCGCCGTCAGCGACAGCGATCGACCCCAAGGCACGCACAGAGGCGTTCAAGGCGTCGATGAATACTTTCCTCTCGACGCTGCACTCCGTCGACGTCCGGTTGCGGCGGCAGATCATGGGCCTCGAAGAGGCCGGCATCATCACGCTCAAGGATGTCGGCGCCAACACGAAGGGGCCCGCCGCTGCTGCTGCTAACACAGGGGTGGGGGTGGGTGCCTTGGCCGGCGCGGGGGTGGGCGCTGGACTGTCCGGGGGTCCTCCGGGCGGGCCGGGTGCCGGCGGTGCCAACGCTGCGGCAGCGGCAGCGGCCACGGCGGCGGCGGCGATGCCCGCGGCGTCGCTGGAACCCAACGGCATCGGCCAGATCGGCCACCTCGACGTCGGCTGGCTGAACAGCCGCGGCAACAAGGTCGAGATGGACATGGAGGCGGAGCTGTGGACCCAGGCGCGCGAGAATCTCGAAGCCCTGGCTCAGACGAGAATCGGCGGCGGCGGCGGCGGTGGCGGCGACGGCGACGTATTGATGAGCGGCTAAAATCAAAAATAAGGCTTTTTCGGATCCATGGCCTGGTGTGGCGTTCAGTCTCGGAGGTATAGGTATCTATGGATAGCTTCGGTATTTTACTGGGGCGGGTACAAAAGGACAAAAGAGCGGTTTGGTTACGGGAGGCAGGAACGGCAACGGCGTTCAGCTCCGGGACGGCGTCACTTGCGTTAGAGAGTATGCCCTTTCAGCATAACTCGATCGAGATCTAGCGGGGCTATCTCTACAATAGCTACGAAGCATGCATTTTCAGTCATCCTCAGTCGCGAGGACGGCGGTGGCATCAACAAGAAGAGAGCATGAAAAAAAGAGAGCACGTCAAGCGGTCTGCGCCCTGTGAGGAACATCCAGGCACACCCTCAGATTGGGAGTAGTTCCCCCCCTACTCAGATCCTCCCACCGCCGGAGAAGCCCGCGAGCATATCTTGTTGTACCCCCCGGCACAAACATGCGTCCCGTCCTCATCCGCTACGTACAGCGATGGATCGATCCTAGGTGGCTGTCAGTCGCAGACCCTGACCAATCGACCAGTCATCCTATTCTCGTGCCCAGGGTGGAGGACTTACAGCGCATCAAAGCCAACGCACTCGAAGTGTTCCGCGTCCGAGCCGACGTTCACTGCGTGAGGGAAGCGCCCGGACAGAGAGGGGAGAGTTGCCATTAGCTTGGAGTTTCCTCCTTTCCCGCCTCGCCGATCCATCCCCAGGTATAGACGGAGACGGAGATAGGAAAGGGAGAAGAGACATACCGAACCGACCAAAGAACGAGACGCACCCATCCACCGCGTTACAGCGGAACTGGCACTTGAACACGCCGTAGCCGTAGCTGCTGCTGTCTGCGCTGATGCCGAGAGACTGCAGCCAGTTGGTCAGACCGTGTGCTTATTTCCCTCCTCTCCAGCCCTCGAGAAGACGAGATGCAGGTCAACGACGAACGCACCATATCGGTGACAGCGTGTCTCCGCACCCACGCGGCGTCGATGCCGAACCGCGCCGATGCGGCGGCCGTCGGCGTGACGTTGAAGTAATCAATGTTCCATGCGCTGCCGCTACCGTCTAGGGCCGCGGCCGAAGCCGAAGCCGAAGCCGTCGCGGCGGCGGGGCCGAAGACGCAAGTTGGCGACGGCGACGGACGTCCCCTCGGCTCAGGCCGTGCGAGGTGCGCCGTTGCTGGAAGCGTCACGAGTGAGGGGAGGACGAGGACGAGGAGAGAGGCGGCGAAGAGGATCATCGTCACGGACTGTCCGTTCAGTAGGACGGATTGGAGGATAGCAATGAGAGTTGAGAGAGAGGCAGCAAGAGAAAACCGTTTGTTCGCTTCTCTTCTCTTTTTCAAGACCCCCTCTGTACCCTCCGCTCACCGTTTACCTACATGTAAGTAGGTACATTAGATTACCTTACTAAGTATACACACACACCGTCATGGACGGGCAGGTCTTTCACTACAGGCTAACGGGCGCTCAATAACCTCCATACACGCAACGTCCATATGTCTACCGAGGGAAAGGAGGGCGAGGAAGGATAGATAATCAACCCTTCCCCACTCACCCCCCAAGAAGCTGGTAACAAACAGAAAAAGGCAGAATACCCGCTGCATTGAGCCGTACCAGGTACACACCACTCCATAACCTTCCCTGTAAGTCAAGTATCCGGGTAATTACGGTCCGTCGAGTGGGCGACGGCCGATTTTCCAGGCAGGTTTCCAGGTTTGCTCGTAGTTACCCAGGCCTCAGAGCACGGCGCATGGGGTAGCTTCAGTTTATAGCTGCGGGCGGGCTTTTGAAAAGACAAGCACGAAGCAAAGACACTAGGGCAACCGACGCACGTACGGATGTAGGCAAGCTTACCGTCACGTGCTGCATACACTTGCAGGTATTCATCCAATACCGTGTATTACAGCTATTTCGGGCATCCACCCCATGTCTTCCCGCCCCTTCAGTGCTCGAGATTAAGCTCTCCCCTTGAGGTCAACCCCTTGAAGAATCAGGGCGCACAGCGAACAACGAAACACAGGGACAACACGTAATGATCTCCCGGGAAGCCGAAAATTCCATCCCAGACCGAACGACCAGTATTAGAGAGCGCGGGCGAGGCCCGATAGTGCCATGCCATGATATGCCTGCGAAACGAGGGAAAATAGGAATACAACGCGGTAAACGTACTAGCAGAAGAAAAGGGAGAAAAGACATTCTGAGAGACAAGCAACGAACGGTCAGTAATAGGTGCCCAGGTATTCACGCCAGTCGCACCTTGCCCCGGAAAATCACACGATGAAGGCCCTGGCCGCCTCCACTAGCGCGGGCCGCGACTTGATGGACAGGATCGCCCAGTCGGGGAGGTATTGAAGCGCCTCGTCAGCAGCGGGGATCACTCCGCGCGTGTTCAGGTCGCTCCACCGGCAGACGACCTGCCCTTCCAGGCGGGACGGTGGCGATGATGACAACGACGAGGGCGACGTGGACCGCTGCCGTTTCTGATACTGACGGCGGCGGCTGCTGCTGCCTCCATCTATCACCATCTGCTTCTGTCGGCCGCCCTCCTCGCTGTCCTCGCCGTTGTAGACCGCTGCCGCCGAGCCGGCGACGCTGTCCTCACCGCCTGGGCCCTCATCGTGATGGCGGCTGTCCTCGTCACAATCATCCTCCCACTCGACGTCCACGGTCCAGGGTGTGTCCCAGTCCCGACGCCACAGGGCAAACTCCGTCAAGTAGCGGTTGTTGTCGTCCCCCTGCGTGTCCACCTGCTGGGCGTCCCACCTGCTGTCCCAGCCGAGGCTTTCGTGGACGAACACGTCCGACACAGGCCTGTTGAAGCGCAGGTCGCAGGCCTTCGTATTCGCGGCGTTGATGTGGAACGTCGCTTTGTTCTTGCCGCTGCACTGCTCGCCTCCGTCAGAAGGCGCCTCAGCCCGCGTGACGTTAAAGACGACGAGGTCGGCATACCCGTCCTGCGGGGGGCGACCGGCCTCGACGTTCTGGCCCGGGTTGGGTGCCACGTCGGCGCTGTCGTAGGAGCAGTCCGCAAGGCCGGTCGCTCGGCCGCTGGAGGGCGTGCACGAGATGGGCTTGCCGGCGGCGGAAGGCATCTGGGCGATGATCCGTCGCACGTAGTTCTCGTTACCGGTAAAGGTGGTGTTGACCTCGTTGCTATCCAGCGAGATGGCCTGACGGAAGTACACCTTGTAGGGGCTGCCTATCGAGAAGGGGAACGCGAGCAAGTTGTAGAGGAGGGTCCCCACGAAGACGGCGAGGAAGAACAGCGGGATGTGGTGGGTCACCCGGTGGATGAAGGGCGTGACGGGGAGGAGTAGGAGGATCGTGAACAGGGCGATGGCGAAGTAGGGCGTCAGGGTTGCCGAGCCATCCGGGCCGGTCTGGTACAGGGCCGACGTGATGAGCAGAGCCATCTGGCCGACGAGGATGATGTGGAACGGGCCGAGGATCAGGAACTGCGGGAACCAGGTCCAGCTCGGCATGCGCCCGGACCAGTCCTGCTCGTGCCCAAACGGCTTGGGTCCTTGTCTGCTATTGCCATTATTGGCGGCGCTGCTGTCGTCGTTGTAGTCCCGCTCGCGGGGAGAGGCGATAGAACGGCGATATCCCGTCGCGAAAGTCGTCCGCCGGCCGTTGCGGTTGTCGCCGCCCACGAGCGGGCTGGTCTCCGTTGGCGACTCCGGCTCTTCGTCGTCGCCATTCGCGGCGTTGTCGCTGCCGCTGCCGCTGCCACGAGCGGCGGACTCGGGATCGGGCATTCCGGCGCTAGGCGCAATGATGGCATCGCTATGGGGGACCTCCTGGAGATGGTCACGATTCGCGTGCTCACCCTGGACACCTCCGGCGAAGGAGGTCTTCCTGGACAGCGCGAAGAAGTCGCAGATGGTGATGACGGTGGCCAGGAATACCTGCGACGCCCAGAAGACGAACATGTATCCGGAGGCGGACTGATGGCGGTCCTCGGCGGCCGTGATAGGGATGAGGACGGCCCACGACGTGACAAATAGCCAGAGGTGGACGTAGGCGCGGTGGAGAGCGGACGGCCGGACGAAGCTGGCGCCCCGCATGATGCACCAGAAGGCAAAGTAAAAGAGCGAAATCATCATCGCCCAGCTACAGGAGGGAAACGGATAGTCAGCTTGTATACTGCATACACAAATATCCAGTAGGTACCAAATGGCAACTACTGAGGTAGGGAAACTCACATCGAGTATCGGCCGCTGTAGACGGCAAAGGGCTGGACCTTATTCAGCAGGAGGGCCGCGCCGAACAAGAGGGCCGTGGAGACAATCAGGGCAAGGGGAAACCGAAACAAGCCCTTCAAGCCGCCAATAGACACCTTCTCCTGGCCGGCGTCATTCTCAGGCCCGACGGCGAGCGAAGGCCGGAAGATGTAGTCCTTGTCGCCACGGTACACGAAAAAGACCAGCAGCGCGACGATCAGCGGCGTCGCGATGAGGATCGTGAGCGACCAGGCGAACATCCCCCTGAGGGCAAAAAGCACGAGGCTGTCCCCGAAGAGATCGAACCAAACGCTGGCCGTGTTCCCGTGGTCCACCCCGTCGCCTGCCCAGCCGGAGAGGTGCTCGGTGGCCACGAGCGCGTTGGCCAGCATGTGCCAGGTGCTGTCCGGAGACGTGTGCCGCCGGTCGTCGCGCCCGGTGTGGTAGAGGGCGCGGGGCGCGTAGAAGGCGATGTCGAGGCCGCGGTAGCCCAGGTTGTCGGAGAAGACCTGGTAGTCGGTGGCGCTGCGGACCCACCCCAGCTTGAAGGCGTCGCTGATCAGGACGGACCCGAACGGGTGCGGGGTGCCCCGGTAGGCGTCCGTGACCTGGAGGTCGGTGCTGCGGAAGAGCATCGCGCGGCCGCCGGCGCCGGCGCCGTCGAGGTTCACAAACGACGAGACGAAGGGGGCGAGGGGGCTGTTGGCGAACGCGCTGGCTCCGAGCAGCATTTCCTCCTCCGCGTTGTTGAACAGCACCACGACGCCCCGCTGCGGCCTGTTCCCTTCCGTGGTGAAGTGGCGGATCAGCTGCAGGCCCGTGACGACGCCGACGCCGTTGTCGGTAGCACCGTAGCCAGAGGGGACCCTAGGTCAAAACTGTCAGTCGGGCGTAGCGTAAGCGAGTTGGGGGCTGACCTACGAGTCAAAGTGCGCGTTGACCAGCACGCCGCGCTTCGTCACAGGCGACCTTGCCCGGGCCGCATCGACGGCGCTGGGCTTCCACCAGTCGCCGCCTTCATCGCTGGTGCCGCGGATGTAGACATAGATATTCGTGCCGGTGAAGTAGGTCCCGACCGTGCTCCCGGGCTTGCTCCCAAACGGGTTCACAAAGGTGACGTTGGAGAGCAGGTCGTCGAAGACAACCACGTCGGCGTCGGCCGCCGTGCCGGCAGATTCAGACCCAGGGCTGCTGTCCCCAATTGGGTCAGTACTCGAAGTTTTGAACTCGACCCGACCTTTTTCCTTCCGGCAGAGCTGCTCATTCGGCAAAAAAAAAAAAAAAAAAAAAACCTACCCTCCAAGCACTTCCGTCACCCAGGCGACCCCGCTCCGGTCCAGGATCTCGCCCGTCCTCCGCAGCAGCCACCCGCGCAGAGCCTCGTTCTCGTGGCTGTTGGTCGGGTGGAAGGACCGGGTGATGGTGGCTAGGTCGGCCCATGCCTCGGCGAGGCTGACACTCGAGCCGGACGAAGACGTTTGCAGCTGGTCCCGAGGGGCGCGCGGCACCGTCTCGTGGAGGTAAACCAGTGGAATGAGTAGGGCCAGGTAGACGACCGACGTCCAGAAGGTCACCTGCACGGGCCGGAAGGCGAAGGGGTTCGGCCACGCCATGGCGAAGAGATGGGATTGCTAGGTAAGTAAATTCTAGGGAAGAGACCTAGGTACCTTAGGTAGGGACCTGTAGGCAAGGAAACCCTAAGTAAGTAAATACTACCGCCTACGGTATATAGTAGGTAGTTCTTGTGCCGAGGAACCGACGGAAAGGTGAGGAGGCACTGGAGGGGGAGAGAACGCTGCTCCTCTCGCGGTTTCGGTGCAGGTCGCGGCGCTATGCGCGGTCACGAACTCATCAAGCCACGCCTCTCCCTGTCTTGCTCCAGCTCCAGGGAAATGAATCCATTGACGAGCCAGAGAGACCCAATGCTACGCCGAAGGGGGGAGAGAAATAAGCTGGAGAGAGAGAAGCAGGCCTCAATCGTGCGAATGGCTGCTACCTAGTAGGATGTACTTAGGCAGTGGGAGATCACCCCCGCCGTCAAGTTGACGTAGTAGGTTCACATTCATGTTGCTCCGTATTACGAGCAAGTCAGCAAGCAGTGCAGGTCGCCCCCCTCACAGCAAGCGCCTGATGCAGCGCTCTCCGCGTGGCCCAAGCTCCCTGCAGCTATGGACCCACTCACTCTGCCGCTGTAACGTTCGCTAAATTTCACAGCCCTGGCCACAGCCCCGAGGGTTCGATCACGACTAACAAGGGCCAGTGCCAAACCACGGAACAGTGCTGAAAAGGCCTGCTTGTTTCCTATCTAGGCCTCTCTCTCCTATCCGCTACCACTAGTCTATGAGAACAGTTAGTGCAAGCAACATTTTTTTGGGCTTTTTCTTCTTTTCCTCGGTTAGCAAGCAGCTGCTGTCCGCGATTTCCGTTAGTGACCGGTACTAAAAGCACTGATTCAGTCAGGTACCTGTAGGCAGCCGAAACGACAAGCGCAGACAAGAAAACATATCTCCGTCGACCACACACGAGGCATATTGAGAATAGGCATGCCACAGGCGGGTGAGCGGGTGACGCCAGGAGAAAAAAAAAGAGATAAGAAACATGACTGGGACCCTCAACATCTCGAACCTCACACCGTCCTGAGCAAAACCTACGCGCCCGGCGGAGGCGGAGGCGGCTGGTCGCTAGGGGGAGGCGGAGGAGCCTCGCCGGCAGGCGGAGGAGGCGGCGGCGGTGGCGGCGCCACTCCGCCGGCATACTGGGCGATAAGCGCATTGAGACCACCAGGCATACCCGGAGGGCCACCCAAGCCCATCGCCGGGCCAGGTGGCGGAGGAGGGAGGCCGGGAGGAGCTCCCATACCCGGCGGGATACCGTAGGCGGAGAAACCCTGGAAGCCCGGCATAGCGGGGCCGGGCGGCAGAGCGCCAGGAGCGCCAGGAGCACCCGGAGCACCCGGAGCACCCGGAGCGTGGTGCCAAGGCGCTGCTGCTCCTGGAGGCGCGGCCGGGCCGTTGCCATTGTGGTTGCCATAACCCCTACCACCGCCGCCACCGCCATAGTGGCTATTCGGACCGTGGCCTCGGCCTTCACGGCCGTTGTAGTAGTCGCCGCCACCACCATCCTGATTGTCGTTGGGCCGGGCGTTACGGTCACGGACCCAGGGCGCAGGACCACCCGATTCCCTTGGCTCGCCTTCGTTGTTATCGCGATCGGGAGCCGGGGCGCGACGCCATGGCGCCGGACCACCGGTAGGACCGCGCTGCCACGGCTTAGAGTCTCCATTGCTGTACGATCCAGAGCCAGCTTCGATGCGAGCCGGAGCTGCGCTGCCGCCGACGCTCCCACCGTTGAGCTCTTGCATCAGTTGCTATTGTCGTAGTTCAGTATGCTATTTATTATCCACATAGGGGGAGGGGTAGAGAGGGGCTAAAACGTACCTCGTACTCCCGGTCGGCGGCATCGCCACCGCTGCTAAGGCCGCTGTCATTGTTAGGGCCGCTACCGCTACCGAGACGGCCAGCAACGCGAGAGCCATGGTTGTCATTGCGCCAGCTGGCACCTCTCTGCCGATCCGGGCAGTCCCGAGCCATGTGGCCCGCATTGCCGCAAACACGGCAGATGATGTTAGCTGTGTAGTTTTGCTTCTCCGGGCAGTCGTACTTGCGGTGGCCGATCTGACCGCAGTTCTGACAGGCCTGGTTCTCGTCGTCACGGAGAGTACCGTTGAGCGCAGCGAGTTCGCGGAGCTGGTTACGCTTGAGCTCATTTTGACCCTCGGGGATCGAAGCAGCCTAGAGAACATCATCGTCAACATCTAGTCCCTAAAACTGAGAAGAGAAGAGATAAAACAGGGGGGTAGATCAGAGTCACGTACCGTCTCAATGACATTGTGAATGAGCTTCTTGGCCTTGTTGACCTTGTCCTCGCTGTCGGCCATGATCAGACAGTGAAGGTCTTCCTCCTGGTTAGATGAGTGGGCAGCGTCGCTACGACCTAAATTTTCTTCCGAATTAGTGATTCAAATCCTCCGACAAGGGAGCAGTTGAAGAAAGCGTCCACGTACCTTTGCCCTCTTTCACGGAGCCCTTTCCGCGGATAGCAATCTTGGCGCCAGACTCCGACTCCATCTTCTTCAAAGTATTACCTCTCGGTCCAATAAGTAGTCCAACTTTTGGGGGAGAGCTAAGTGTTAGTACTCATATCAAAGAGGTGCAGCAAATGTGGGTTAGAGGTTCATCCCAGCATAACCAAGCTGCCCAAATAAGGGTATCCAGAGCAAGGCTATGCCGAGCATAATCCTAGAACAGCACAGATGTTCTCAAGGGGGAAATAGTTAGGGGGGGAGGGAGAGGAGGGGAGGAGGGGCGGAGAGGGGAAGAGATGGTTAGAAGATGTTAGAGGGTTAGCAATCATACTGAAGTTAATCTCTGGGTAGTCGTTAACAGGCACGTAGACCTTCTCCTGCGTCTTAGTGGGGCGCCTGTAGTCTGAAGGAGGATGATAGTTCGGGATGGTCTCGATAGCCCGCTGGACCAGCTTATGTCGTTCATCCTCGAGGCGCTTCCTGTACCGGTGCTCCCTGGTATTGACCCTTCGGCCATGGTTGTCATACTGTGGAGGAGGCGATGGAGATCTGCAAGGAGAGGCGTGTCAGTTGCAAGTAGAAGACAGTAGGAACGGTTGCTGGGCTTGGAGTAAACGTACCTGTCTCCATCGGCCGGGACGACATCGTCGATCTTCAGCTTCTGGGTGATCTCCTCGATGCGGAGATGCAGCGTGTAAGCCTCCAGCTGCTCGTGGGTCATGTTCGCCACGATGGCCGTGGGCAGCCCCATCAGGCCTGCCGCTTTGTTCTCAGCGGCGTCGCCCCATCGATTGCGCTTCTTACGGCGACGCGGGCCATCGGCCTCGCTCCTGGGCTCGGGGCTGCGACCGCGCTTCAGGTCGCTGCTGCCATTCGAGTGGGCGTAGGAATCACCACCGTTCGAGAAGAACCCGCCGCCGGCGCCATTCGCGAAAGTGCTGCCATGCTGCGGCTGGTGACGCTGATCGTGGCCGTCGTCGGCATCGGTTTCGCCACCGAAGCGTCGCGTCTTCCCGAGAGGGATGTTGTTAGAGCCAGTAATGCCCTGGCTTCTCCACGACATCTTGGCGATGTGCGCACTAGCTGTGCGACAATGGTTCGATGGTAGGGATAGAGATAGTTGAAATGAAAAGCCAGCCGAAGTTGAGGAGTGCAGGATAAGAATCTTTTTTTTGCTGTCTAGGTGCGTGCGGAAAGGTCAAGGTCAGAAGGGGTGGGCTCACCTGCGGCCTAATAAATGTTTGCTCGGCTGAACTACGGCAAGGTCAGCAAATTTGTGTCACGTGCAAAACCTACTGTTTGTTCACCAGCTGATTGGCCCGACACTCTTTCACAAGCCATTGTGGCCAGAAATTACGCGGCTAGCTGCAAATGATGATTCAACGAAGCCATTGTCGAGTCGTAGGTACATAGCGGGATCACTCTAGCATGTGGTCTAGCATGTACCTAGTAGTAGATTATGCTGGCTTCGAACTGCCTAGACTTTTCTAGATTTTTGGTCTTATTTTTCGCGTCTCACCTCCCCAGTAGAATTCAACGAGAAATCAGAATTTGGCAAGAAATCTCCCGGCCTCTACATTCCAAAGTTTCTTCTTCATCATTCCTTCATTTCTTGGCATCCTGCGCCATGCCCTGCTGGACCCAGGCTCTGGCGATGGCCGCCTGCTTCTCGAGCTCCTCCGGGCTCAGCTTCTTCATATCGAGCGCCGTGTGGCGGGTCGGCACATTCCGGCCCTTCTCGACACCGGGCCGCTGCAGCATCCTCTCCAACCAGGCGGTCAAGTGCGGGAGGTCGTCGAGGCTGACGCCGGCCCAGTCTTTTTTGAAGTTAGTTACTAGTCGCGGATCATGTTCCCTTCTCGCTGAAGCCTCGGGGGGAGCGCGAGAGAAAAGGGCCAACTCACGGTGGGAGGCGACCCAGCCCCAGCAGGAGATGTCAGCGATGGTGCACTTGTCACCGACGAGATAGTTGGTCTTGGCGAGCTGCGTGTCCATCACGCGGTAGAGGCGGTGGGTCTCGTTCTGGTACCTGCAGGATTTTAGTACGTCCGTCAGTCGAGGCCACCTGTGCGATTCAGGGATTGCAGCACTCATACCTGTCGATGCCGTACTGGATCGTCTCAGGAGCATAGCCTATAGAAGGAGTATATCACGGTCGGGTTAGGTAAGCGTTCCCATCACATCTTGCTCTTTTCCCCTCCGAGAAGGTCCAACCGCCTTGAAGAGGTAGCTCACGTTTGAAGTGGTTGGCCTGGCCCTGCATGGGCCCCAGACCACCCATCTGCCAGAAGAGCTATATTTTTCCCATGAATTCTATCAGCGATGTTACGATCTACAGATACTCGCTGTAGCGGAGAAGAGGCAGCACGGAGGTTACGAACCCAGCTGTTGACCTCGTAGTACTCCCGGCTGCCGCGCGGGTACGACACCTTGTGGTCCGGGTCGTAGCGGTCGACGAGGTACTGCAGGATGGAGCCGCTCTCGAACAGCCGGATGGGGCTGCCATCCGTGAACGTGTCCGTCAGGGCGGGGATGCGGCCGTTGGGGTTGATCTCCAGGAACCAGTCCTCCTTCTGGACGTTCTTGCCCAGCTCGATGGTAGTCACCTAAACAACGACGGCAGACAGGCAGGTTAACCCGACAGGCTCCCTCATCAGGTGGATGGGAGGGCGAGCGCGTTGCGCCTCGGCGCATACCTTGTACGACAAGCCCAGCTCCTCCAGCAGGATGGAGACCTTGATGCCGTTGGGCGTCTGGGCCGTGTAGAGGTGAATATCCGACTTGGTGTTGGCAGCCATGGCGACAGCAGCGGCGGCGATACTTCTTATTCGTGGTCTTAGTAAGGATCTGGCTGGCGTCAGTTGGGATGCTAATTGAGCAAGCCGCGAAGTCATATGGATGGGGTCACGCCATTTAATAAAGCACTACTTATGTACGCAAGTACTGCCTTGGCACCAGGCGACTTTTGACTGCAGTCCACCTGAGCGTGCAGCTTGCGCTGGAAGTCCCGAGGCGGGGTCAATCGCGGCGCCGCGGCTTTGCACCTTTGGCCCTTTTCCCCGATTGGGAATGCTGCTGCTTAGAAATCAGAGGATCCGACATGGCGTCATGGCGGCCGAAAACGTTGCCGACTGCATCACATTCACGTCAACGATGTACTGGAGATATACAGACTATATCCGCTCGAGGGCGTTACATAAGGCCGAGGGGAGCAAGCTTACTCACCTCGCGAATACCTACTTGAACAACACCCCGAGGCGGACCTATTCAATGCCCGGCAGTGACGGCGGAACTTTCCACCTTCCATCCACTTTCTCGCTAAGCCGTCACCTCGGCTAGTCCGGCCGGTCCGTCCCCGGCAGCAAATGAGAAAGCACCTAGCCACGGCTGTGGCCGAGAAGAAGGCGAAGGGACTCACCGACGTCTATGGGCCAGATGCAGGCGTTCCTACTGGCCATGCGATGGCCATGCGATATTCACGCAGCATGACTTCGGCGTCCGTTTTAAGCCGGTCTACTGGGTAACCCCTTCTCAGCTTAGCAAGCAGGGCCTGCCACCAACGCTCCTACTAGGCTACAGAAGCTGACGAGAGGATAGGCCGCCGCTGCCTACTATGTGCTATGTACCTTAGTACCTGTAAGGTAGTAAGCCATGGAAGCAGGCAATGGCTCTAGAGAGGACGTATATGTCCGGCCCTCGCAACCCTCTCCTTTCTGCTTTCCAGGGAGCGGGAGGGGGAACCTCGGCCAGAGTAGCTCGACCTACTCGAAGCTCGAGAGGTGACGCCGCGGCCTTCGTACCGCACCGGTGCCGACTCTGAGTCCGCAGCCTTGAGCTGGTTCATCTCCCCGACGTATTCTTTTCGGACTTTGACCGCAAGCGGAAACACGGCCAGGAAGTCGCCGACGCCACGCCAGCAGCTCATCGCGGGCGAGAGAGGAAAAATTCCCACCACCAAAGCATAAGCACGGCCAGGGTGAGGCTTACAGCCGTGGTGGGAGCAGAGAAGACCTACCCACGTTTTTTTTATACGCGGCGCAAGTTCCTGGGCTCTTGGGCGGAAAAACGAGTCTATCTACCTACGGATCTGATATATACCGCAGCCTGCCCCCTTCCCATAAATAGGCAGACGAAGGCATGAGACTGATCCTCTGATCCTTCTGGACTCTTCAAGGGGCCAAAGCCGCCAGAAGTCGAAGTCCGAGATTTGGCCCGGGGCCGGGGCTGGGCGCCGATTTGCCTTGCAGCCAGCTCTTTCGCTGGGGCATCCTGAGCTTAGGCTGCCGTTAACATCGCAGTACTAGGAGCGAGTGTGAAGAGTCCGGGCCGGCGGGGACTCCTCCGAGCCGGAACCGAGGCGCTGACTTTCCATTGATCAGCATCAACTTGATACCTACCTGTGAGCGTAAGTACCTGAGCCTTTCATATAACACCACATTGTCTTCGGCCACGGCAATCAACATACTCTCTCCACAATGCACCCATCAGCCAGTACTGGCGCCGCATGAAAACACTGACTGGTTACCAATTAACGAATAGTGTGGTTACATGGTGGTCTAATAACCATCTAATACATTATAGCTACCACGAAGAGACTGAACCGCCACCGAAGAGGTAGATAATGTACGGAGTGAGGCACAACCGGCTCAAAGTCCGTCGGGAACGCGGCGAGCTGACCTCCCCATCTCCCGACGCTGACGACACGTCCCAGGGGGCCGGCTAGTCCGGACGTCTAGGAACTACATCCGCCCGCAGCTGTTTGAGGCGGCTATATATAAGTCTTGCCCCCTTTCCGAGCGACGCATGAGCTGTCTTTTCCTTTACGCCTCACAATGCGAAGGAATCTTCGCTGCGCGGTCGCATATTTCTCTTCGGGCTCGACTTGTTTTCAAGGCCCACCCAGGCACGGCTTTATATTATATAGGTACCTTGGTAATAGCCAGTAGATTGATCCTCGCCAGGCCCCCAGGGAGACACCTGGACGTGGCAGGCAATGGATTACGCCGCTGCTTCCGGAGCGCAATGAGGCGCCACGTCGCCTGGAAGGCACGCGGCGAGTTTAGAAATTGATGGCAGCAGTGATGGCGCGAGCCTGAGATAACTAAAAGTGTGAAAAGATTCGGTCGGTTAAAGCTGCCTTACCTACTTGTAGGTAAGTTCGCACTGCCAGGTGCCCATGCCGTAGTCCACAGGTACCTTATTTATATAGGCATGTAATAGAACCTAGCCGGTGCCCACAGGGAAGATACTAGCATTTGTAGTAAAGCAAGCTTCGTACTTACTAGCACAATCCTATGAAAGAGAGGGGGGATGCTCAACTCGTACCAGCCCTTATGGAGGAGCACGAAGACGAGCTATCCTTAGCCACTCTTAGCCTTGGCACTACACCTGACGGAGAGAGCCAATCCTATAGTCGGCCGAGGGCTCTTCCGGTTTGATGTCGTTATCCCGTGGAGTTTACCCCGGGAGAATAGGCTCCCCACTGCGCCTGTAGGTTCCTATTACATATAGTACATCTTGAACTGGGATGTGTTAACCCAGGGTAGAGCCCGTAAGGGCCAACCGGTGCACGTAGAGCAGACGATTAATCACCGTTATCCGATAGAGGACGCTGTTGCAAGAAAAGAAGAATAAGGGGTATCTCAATTACGAACAGATACCGACAGTGCCGCGACAACTACCTAACTAAAGGCAGATAGTACGCGCAGCACTAAGGGTAAGGAGGTTGAGTATGGGGGTTGTAGCGGACACCCCATTCCAACCATCATCAATCCAGAACACAACCAGATCCATCCAATACTGAAACAAAAAAACAAAAACGAGAACACACCAGATCTCCCCACTCCCTTCCTCGTTCGGTCGTTCATCGTTCCGTGCGTCGTTCCATGATCCTCAAGTACCGTTTCTCCGTTGTCCACATTATCATCATCATTGGCCATGGTTCTTCTTCCTTCGTCTTCTCACTTTCACCCACCATCGCCCCCTTCCTTCCACTACACTCCGCGTTCCTCGGCTCTCTCGTTATTTGCCCCCCTTCCTAGGGGAAACCAGCTACCCTCCTATCCTGGAAAGGCAGTCTAGGTAAAGTAGGTAAGGCTAGAAATGGAGTGCAACGGACCAGCATTGCCCTTGCAAAAAAATTAAGTAGGCGCACAACAAAAAAGCACCTCAGTAGGTGAGTATATCAAAACATGGGATATTCCTCTCGTCATCCGAGAGGGAGAAAAGAAATAGCAGTAGAGTCTCCGTAACAGAGCGCATCAGTTGGCTTGGAGTCGGCTGTGATGTCTGCTCCGTACTCAAGCGAGAGAGCTGAGCCGAGCCGAGCCGATGGTCTCTGGTATTGAGCCGAATGGCGGAGGGAGGTGTTCCAATCCTCCTTTTCGCTCTTGCCCTTAGTATGACACTCTCGTCCGGTGCCCGAGGGGGAGATTCCGACAGTATAACGAATGCACATTCCGTAGAATATCGTGGCGAGCGGGTGGGAGAACAAGAGTGAAAGGGGGAAAGACTCCTCAACCCCCCAATCAAGGGGGCCCGCGAAGCTAGCGAGGAGCACGGAAAAGCTGTACTGTATGGCCGGCGTTCCGCTGTCTCTTTTTTTCATCTCGGTGTCTCTGCGTCTTCGTACTCGAGGTAGGAGAAAGGCAGGGGGGCAGGTTGCCTTTTTTTCGAGCCGCTGAAGCGTGAAAACATAAACAACGTGTGATATGCATGCGTGTGTGATGGGGTGGTGTGGGCTCGCGCCCTCTTTGGTCTTGCAATCTCCTTTTCTCTTGCCCTCTCTGTCTCTCTCTCTTGCTCTAGCAACATTCCTCAAAGTCGCTATGGTCGTTGATGGCGTTTGCTTTTGGGGGGGGGGATATTTTTCATGTCGACAACCAAGATGGAAAACCCGCTATTTTGAAACACCGTGAAACGTTGACATAAAAATGTAGAGGGGACGTGGTGAACCAGACAGTCCGGAGTACGGATGCCGAATTAGGGGTATATCAGGGTGTGTGGAGGGAGGGTCGTATTAGGGGCGGTTAGGTCCATAACAGAATCATAAAGGTGAGGGAGTAAAAAAAAAGACTGTAGGCGGTACGCCCCGGAGCTGTCAGATGCTCGCAACCCGCTTGAGATCTGGCACGCGGGCATAGCAGACCATCAGCTTGAGACTAGTCCCCCACTCTTCGCACTCGGCCAACAACGCGCGGTCGTTCCACATGCTGTTGCTTGCCGCCACAGTTGCGGCAGCAGTGTTGGCGGCAGCGCCCTCGTAGCACCTGTTGTACCACCAGCGGCCGACCTTGGCTACCATCTTGGTGATGCTCTCGTCCGCAACGGGACTCTCGTCGCTCATCATCTCGGCTAGGCTCCGATCGTCCTTCTTCTTGGCTTTCCCCTCGCGTCTGGGACCAGCGGCACTGGCATCGCTGCTCGAGGACCGTGGGATAGCGCTTGCGACAGGGACACCTACGCGGCAGGACTTGATGTCGGAAAAGCCGATCGTGCCGAGGAGCCGCTGGACGAAGTCGGCCGTCGACCCGAGATGGGTGTCAGGTGCCTGGGCATGGATTCGCTCCTTGAGGCGGCGAACGGCGCGACGAGCGCGGTTGCCCATGTTGTTGAGGTCAAGATCCAGGATGGACAGCTCAATATAGCCACCAGGCTTTAGGACGCGGCGAGCCTCGGCGATGATGTTTCGGTAATGGCTCTCCGGGGCAACGGCGGGGAAACGAAAGACGACCGTGGTGAAGCTCTCGGGAGCAAAAGGGAATTTGTCCATGTGAGAAGTGTACTGGATCTGGTGGTGGTTTGGCGGGGTAGGGAACGCGCCCTCCTTTTGGTGGTTGGCCGGAAGGGGAGCCCGTGGCGAGAGGTTGAAGAAAGTCGCGGCCGGGTACGTTTCTGCGGCGTAGAAGGACCAGTCGTCGTTGCCGAGGCCGTCGACGACAAGGATGGAGTGCCGCTTGAGAGAGCCGACGACGGGCAGAATATCGTCCCGGGCAGGGCTGAGTAACACGTGACCAAAGGTGAGCCATTTGCTGACCGTCATGGAGCCGACGCGGAGGTTGACCTGCGAGATTGGGGTGTTGTCCTCCGACAGCTGGCTAGCCGCGCTAGCATTCGATCCCCGCGTCCTCCGGCCGCCGGCTTGGGACGAGGAACTGCTCCGTTGAGACGCCCGCTTAGGTGCCGCTACCGCCTTGCCGAGATCGACGCTGTTGTTACGGTCGCCATAGCCCGACACGAACTCCGAGACCGAAAAGGGCGTCAAAGGCGGGTGCGGGCTAGGTTGGAGGGCCTCGCTGATCTTGGTAGCCACGTCCACGCTGTAAATGCTGGACGCGACCGGCGGCTTCTCGGGCCCGACGACTTCGTCCACACTCCTCATCGGGTGGTGGGCAATAGTGGGGGACTCTAGCGGTTGATCTACCGCCTCCATCGTGCCCAGCTTCTTGCTGAGACCTCCCGGACGCGAGGGTGGCGTAGCTTGAGAGGAGCCCGTCGACGGCATCTTAACGGTCATCGTTGCCGTCTCGTCACCGAGGAGATCGTTATACTCATCCCAGATCTCATCTTCGACTAGAGGCGCGTTCGGAGCAGGCACCACGGCGGTGGCGTCCGCAAAGCTGAGGATGCCTGAGCTACTAGATGTGGTGTAGGTTGTGCTCTGCGAGTTCTTGCGGGGGGAAAACTTCAGAAACTCGTTGGCGATCCGGCTGATATCAGGGGAATACTCCCTCGAGACTCGATACCGGGAGTCATTAGCCGTGGAGTCGGTGGTGCCACCTGTTAGCGTAGACCCCTCCTGTGTGAGATCGGGCGTGGATGGCTTTGGCGGGCTGGGACCCTTGGCAAGGGACTCTCTGTCCAAGAAGTTGAGGATGGGAGGCTGCAACTGCAGGCTGATCCGGTTGAAGGGCCTCGAGAAGCTTTTTGGCGAGGTCTGCTCGGGCCGGTGGCTAACCACCTTGGGAATCCGGCCGACCTGAGGAAGCCTGCTGGGGCGGCCTGAGCGGGTGATGGGAGGAGGAAGCTGAGACGGAGGCGGAGGAATCCGGGGCTGGGGCGGAGGAAGCTGGGGATGTGGCGGAGGCGGCTCGCTCCGGTAAAACGGCACGAAGGGAATAGTACTCGGTTCCGGGATACTTGGCGGCGGTGGCGCCGCCGAGCCCTGGTTAACTTGTTGCTGCGGCGGCGGCGGTCGGATCGGCTGTGCAGACGGCCCAGGCCTCGATACGAATGATGGATCTTCGGATGGAAGCCCTCTCTGGCTGATAGACGATGCCCTCCTTTCGTGCTGCACGCCCGAGACTGGAACTGGCGGCTGAGACGGAACGCCAAGAAGCTCTGCCTCACGGAGGATGGCCTTGACATTGACATCAGGAGTGGGAACTTCCACATCGTCTTCTTGCTCCGACGAGTCCATCATGGTATAGAACGCAATCGGCTTTGGTTCCTGCTTCACCTGGACGACCTTAACTGCGGTAGCCGCTGTTGACGAGTGCGGCGGCGGCTCGGCTGCCTTGTCCTTGAGGCCTACCGGCTGGCTTTGAGAGCGGCCAAAGAAGTTCCATTTGCGGGGGGATCTCGCCCGCTTGGTGAGCTTCTTGGCCAGCGGGGCGGCAGCACTGCCCTGTCGACCTCGCGCTGGGTCGGGCCGGGGATCAAGTGTAGAGTCGTCCGACATGATGCTGGTGTCTAGGCTGTTGACGGAAGGGGACGTCACGTTTTGTGGAGGGCGGACGACGATGGGCTTCGGCAGCCGAACATCTGCCGGGTCCTGCGCGCGAAGGCGCTGGACAGATCTCCGGAATGCAAGGGTTGGCCGCATCATGACCGCTTCTGAGTCGCTGCTGTCCGAGGGCCTCCTACTGCTCAGCGCCGATGGTGTCTTCGTGATGTCGCGGGGGAAAGCGGATGGCCACAGCGTGTTCCGGCCTTCTCGAGATGACAGCGACACCTGCGAGTCATTCCGGGAGTCTATGCTGGGCCGGTGGAAATGGAAGCTCTGGTTGCTATCGGTGCGGCCCATCTCCGATCCCGTCGCGTTCCTGTTCTCGATAATTTCGCCACCGGCGATGACGACGGGGTTGATACGCTCCATCAAGAACGGGTCATGGAACTGCGGTGGGCTGTTCAGGCTGTCTCGAGAGGACGGCGCTTCGACGGCGCCGAGGGCGCCGGGGCCACCGCGGGCCGGGTTGTTGGTACTGCCGCTGCTGCTTCTTCGGCGATGGGCGCCGATGCGTCCATATCCCTCGTGACCAGTGCCAGCCGCGGGGCCTTTTCGTGGTAGCTTGTCTTTCTTCTCAGCCAGAGCAGCTTCGGCGCCGCTAGCAATCGACTTGGTTCGTCGCGAAAACAGGGGAAAACGCGTCTTGAAAGCTGACACGCCGGGGCTAGGGGTGCGGATGGATCGTCCCGACTCCAGGTTGCCGGTGCTGGTAGTGATGCCAGTACTGGTGTTGACGCCGGCGCTGGTACCGGCCTGCTGTTGATGGTGTTGGTGGTTGCCTTCAGCACGTGGCGCCGGGGTGGGCTCTCTGCCGAGGGAAAGTCGCGACGAGGGGGGGTGGAGGGGATGCCGATCGGGATGCCGGTCAGGATGCCGGTCAGACTGCGAGAAGGGGGAGGCGGGCGTCACGGATCGAGGAAGGGTGCCCGAGCCCAGGGTTGTGCTTGCACGGCGCTCCGACAGCGAGGTGGACGACAGGTTGCTTTGTATGATGGGCATTGGCAGACCCAGCTGGGACTGCAGGTCGGGCGTGCCATCTCTACTAGGCCGGACGGGTGGCGCGCCTCCCCGGGGCGACGTGACGGCCTGTGATTGAGCCGGGGACGACGAGGGTGCGGCTTTTGCTGCAGCCAGCGCCGTGGTCATAACTGGTTGGGCAGGCTCGCGGCGCGGCTTGGCGGGGGGCGAGTCCTCCTCATCTCCGCCCTTCCTGAATTTCTGGGACGACTTCCGGGGGGGCGGGCTGGGCGGGGGCGGCGACAGCCTCTTCTTTTTCTTCCTTTCCCGGCGGTCTCCATCGCGGACCGTCCCATTCGACGATGACGATGATGAGTTCAACGACTCTCTAATTGCGGCAAGGGTGTGCGAATTGCTGGTGGCGCTAATCCCGCCCATCTCATTGGGCGCATCCTTGGACAGGCTTCCGGCTCTTCCTCGGCTACCCTGTCGCATCCTGGGCGGCGGGATACGCATCGGGGCAACGAGGCCCGGAGATTGTGAGGACATCGACGTGGGCGTGGTGTCGCGACTGTATGGGCCGGGGCCTGGAGACTCCGAAAACCGCGTGGACGGGCTGCCGCTGAAACCACTGACGAGGCTGCTGGTGCCGGAGAATAGTGGCGTCGGCGGCGGCAGGTCTTGGGTCGCGAGCCGGTAGAGGACGTCCACATGTGCGCTGTCTGAGACAGGGGGCGGTCTCACGTCTCGATACCGATCCAGTTCCGGGTATATGGTCACCGTGTGCGCGTTAGTAACTTCTACCTTCTTGGCCACCCGGATTGACGCCGGGCTCTCCGTGAGGCCGCGGTCGAACTGCAGCCCGTTCGGGTCGTCGAGCGAGTTCTGCGAACGCGGCACCGACGACGACGAGCTTGTCCTGTGCGAGTCGCTGCGTGAATCGTTGCGAAGGCTGCCCGTCTCCTGGGCCAGATTGGACGGCCTCCTCCTCAGTACGTTCCGGGACCGCGGGTCGGCCTGATACGACTTGCTCGGAGATGGCGTTGAGACAGCCACCGGCATGTTCGAGCCTAGGTCTAGCCTTCTCGCTGGGCCAAAGCCCAAGCTGGTTGACGTGCTCCACGACTGCGACTGGTGGCTCAGGGGCGGTCGTGTTGTAGACAGACCCGAAGCAGCCAAAGGTGCTCGGCGGAGCGACGACGTCTGGGGGATCCTGCTCGCGACACCGGCTCGGCTCGACGTCGGAATAGGTGTTGTCCAGGACGGTTCGACCTCTTTTCGCGCCCTCCGAGCCAGAGTTGGCGGCAGCTCTTCTGTGGGCATGTCCATGTGTCTGTGGCTGATTTGTCTCGCGGCGCTGTCACCTGACCTTCCCCACGGCTTGGACCCGGGGGTTAGGGACGACATATTAAAGTAGGAAAGCGGTCGAGGTAAGACCCGGGTTGTCCGACCATAATAGTAATCTTCCTCCTACCAGACCTCTGTCATAGCGTCGACTGGCAAGTCCATGTGAGGTAATATAGGTGAGCGTGTCCCTCTAGAGTGGTGGTCAGCATGAAAATTCCCGCCGCCGGCAGCGTCGCGGGAGCAGCCTGATGAAGCTAATACGACGCGCTGGGGTCTGAATCTCGCTCTCGGCTCTGAGAATGGGTGCTGACGGCGACTGCCCCGGTGCTGCTGGGCCGGACGACGGGGAGGGAAGGATGAAAATACCTGATGAGATAAACGTCGTGTGGTGCCTCCTGGACGGTCCGAAGAAGAGACTAAGAATTATGTGTGGATATCCAAAGGGACCGGCCTCGGGAGGTAGAGTAAAAGAAGACAGTCTCTCCCCCGCTGCTGTCTCCGAAGGTGGCAACGGCTTGGGAGCTATTCAACGGGAGAGAAAAAAGAGAGGTGCGTGCAGATAGCCACACGAAGAAGCGAAGGGATGGGGAAACCGGGATAAAAATGAAAGTCTCCTGGACGAGTGAAGGCAAGAAAATGGAAGGAGAAATAGAATTCACAAACAGTGTGAGCACGCCGTGTGAGGATTTGTGAGGGTTGCGAGGGCTGTAAGATCGTGGTTCCCCAACAGGGCTAGGTTGGTTCTCGATGGAGAGGGGTACAATGAACCCAGTCTGTGTGGATGGGTGGTGTGTGGGTGGAACTTGAGCACCACCCCCTTCAGCAGAGAGGGTGGTAGTACGGACACCTCGATTGTACGTATCTGGGATGGTGGGGAAGGCTGGGCGTTTAACGGCGTGCCGGCGGCGCTCCTAGGAAAGAGTCGTAAGGAAAAGATCTGCCTCGGGCAGCGGGGTCGAGGGCGTGCTAGGGAAAAACAGCAAGGGTATTCGCGGATGGCGAGATCGGTGTCCTCGGGTCGAGAGAGAAGGGATCGTCCACGTGAAAGAGACGGGTTGGCTTGAAGAGACAGGCAACCTTGGAAGGGGATAGGGGGGGGGCAGGGCACAGGTGAGAGGGGGCAAAAGGAAAGGGAGGCAGAGAGAGGAAGCACAAATATCAACCGCGGGGGAGTGGCAGCTTTGAGAAGACACGCAAGTATATTATAGAGATGTATGTACCTTGGACAGGGCATGGAGGGTAGACCACATACATACGTCTCCGCCCTGCCCGGCCCGTCTGAAGAGCTCCCAGCCTGTCGTTGTCTGTGGAGACGTGCTGCGAGAGAGTTGTCCGTACAGGTCTGTACGGGTGTAGCTGTATCGAGAGGGAGGGAGGGAGATACATGGGGCGCAAAGGTCAGGGTACCCGGCCGAGTCCCAGAGTCCCGTGCCGATACAGTCTGCTCTGAATGCCATTACTTGGCTGGCCGGGGGGGGGGGGGGGGGGGGGGGGGGCCGGGGGGGGGGCGGGGGGGGGAGACGTGGGGACCGGTGGGGGCGTGGCGTGGGCCGGGGGGGTGGGACCCCG
>JAKLNC010000520.1:2375-13474 GCA_022813145.1 Barbatosphaeria neglecta
CCCCCCGGTCCCCGGGTAGCGGGTGTGGGTTTCCGCCCATTCCTGCCCCGCGGCCGCCCCTGGTGTTGTTTTTTTTTTTTTGGGCCCCCCCCCCCCCCCCCCCCCCCGCCCGTCGCCTATCTCAGAGGACCCATAATGCACTGGATTACATCGCCCGGGGTATTGGCGGCATTACAACTACTACTCTAAGGACGGACGAGAGAATCGAGCTCCGTTCGGGCGACCAGTCCGGAGCTCGGCAGACACAGGAGCCCCATGACAGTCAGCGCGGATAGGGTCCCGGCGGAGGCGATGCCGGTGCCGGTCGTCAAATCTCCCTCCGGACAGCTACCGGGCGGCGTCTCGAACCCGCCGCCGCTCTTTAGGAGGCACAAAGTGCTGCCGCATCCAAAGAAAGAATCGTATTCGAATCTGCGCGACACGTGGGAACATTCAAAGAAGTATGACTTGACCATCAACACTGCCTTGTCGAGAAGCGCTGGCTCACTGCCATCCAGCCCCCGCGCCCTGAGGCACCAGCTCGCCCGGGTAGCTAGTGGTCCGGATCTCCCTCCGACGCCGCCGGCGCATTCGCGGAACTCGTCATCCACGCAGTCGATCTTGCCCTCTAGTCCCACGTATGTCCAAAGCCCAGAGCGAAGCGACGAGGACGTCCGGCCGAAGCCCCCCATGACGCCCACGAGACAGATCAGGCTGCCGACCCCCGAGGTTACCCCGCCCCAACCACGGCCGGAACGCCGTCCGAAGGCCGCCCCTATGCGTCCGGCGATCAGCGATCGGATACCATCCAAAGCGACGACCGCGACGGATTCCCGGACCCAGTCTTTTAAGACGGCCCGGGAGAGCCCGTCATCCGATAACGAGGGCCATCGCCTCGTCCAGAATGGAGACCGAAGTTCTCCTCTTCGCCCCACCTTGCCTTCCCCCCGGACTTCTCAAAGCACCATTCGCGAGGCTCCGAGGGTGGACAAGGCGGCGGCGGCGGCGGCGGCGGCGACGGCGGCGACGGCGGCGAAAAAAAGGACAAAGCCACGCGCGGTCGGGCTAGGGCTGGGCCTGGAATCAAGCTCGGAGAGCGGGGTGACCCCTAAGTCGAGGCAGGAGGAATTCATCAGCTTCGATGGCGACTGGGGCTCGGAAGGTGAGGTGGAACAGGAGTGGGATGAAAACCTGGACAGGAGTGTGACGGTGAGAAAGCGCGGCGCACCGGTGCCGGCAAATGGTCAACGTAAAGACGAGGTCGTCGAGGATGTCACAGTAACCCCGACGAACGCCACCAAAGCCGTGCGCTCCATGGCGCTGCCGCAAAGAATCCTCACCTTTCCTTCACCGAAAGACAGCCCCCAAGACCAGCAGCGGCGCAGACACACGGTCTACGCGGATGCACCCCCGATTTCCGACTCCAGCAGCTGCGACACCCGCCGGTTCTCCACTATGTCGACCAAATCAACAGCGTCGACCATTGTCGAGGCAATCTTGGTCAACACGCCCCCGGGGCGCCAGAGAACGCTGCGGCACGTGAAAAAGCAGGCGACATTGCGGGATTCGGGATCAGACCTGTCGCCTTCCAGCTCGGCGCCAACTAGCTCGGCGCCAACCAGCTCGGCGCCGACCTCGGTCGGCTTGGACGAAGCGGGCAGCCAGCGGAAAGCGAACGGCATTAGAGGAAGGTATCATGACCTGCGACATCAGAGCTATGCTTCGAACGTCACGGCCAATTCCATCTCCAGTGGCCGGGCTCGGCGAGAGGTGTGGAAGCAGGGGGGCATCCCGGTGGTCGTTGTGCCGGACCGTCGCTCTTCCGTGAGATCGGGCAGCAAGGAGCCGTCGCTGCGCTCAACAAGTAGTCGGCGGTCGCGAGGGAGCCCGAACTTGGGATCCTTACCCTTGTCCGAGATACCCAAAGCCAAGGACTTGACCCCCTATTTCGAGAGGCCGAGTCGACGGAGTAGGGCCATGTCGGAATCGGACGGCTCGACGCCTGGAGATCAGCGTACAATAGACTATCCACCGATTGTGCCGAGACGTACGTCGTCGCTCTCGGCCCCGACAAGTCGCAACGCCTCGCGGAACCCATCGCGGGCCCCGTCACGAAATCCTTCACGGGATCGTTCGCGGGATCCCTCACGAGGTCCCTCACGAGGTCCCTCGCGAGATCCCTCGCGAGATCCATCGCGGAGCGGGTCCCTGACCTCCGAAAGCCTCAGGGCTCACGACGCACTCCAGTCCCAAATGCCGACGCGCCATGAAACTAACGGCCAGCGAGGACGCGAAGCGGCGAGGCAGCCTTTCCCAGAAGTCAAGCTTGAGCGGGCCGCGACTGCGGAGTCATACAAGCCCGCGCCGGAGAATCTCGACCAGAGGGACGGCCATGATGCCAGCCGTGACATCGATCACGATGCCAGCCACGATGACCAAACTGAAAACAGGCTCAGTGTTGTTCATCACGGGGACTTCCTCTTTGGAAGACGTTTGTCGCCGCACAACACCCCCTTCTCGCAGGCTTCTGTGGAGACGACAGGGACCTCTCACCATTCCCACATGGAAATTTCGGAGGCACTGGCAGTGAACATCTATCCTCACCAGAACACCTCAGTCCTCGTCGTCGACCATTCAAACAGACCGTCAGACAGCTCTGACGGCTCGCAGACGCAGAAAGGCAGGTCGTTGGAGAAGATTGAGAAGGATGAGAAGGCCAACGGACCGACGAGAGAGCCACAGACACCCGAGAAGCCTCTGGTTGTCAGGACCATGGACTACGACGCTGCGGGCCTGGCGACACCCCCGCAGCCGCAGTTTACGATGGAGGACGTTGACTCGCCACTGAGGAACCCCCGCGCCCCGCCGGAGCCGCCGGTGATGCCGGCGATAAAGTTTATTCCCGCGACACCCTCGGGCCTGACCCCAGCAGTCGAGAGGGAAAGGCAGCTCGGCAACTTTTTCGAAGAGACAGAAGAAAAGCCGCGACGGAGCGCGTCGTTGCTTCGCCGGGCCCTCAGCAACAGACGGCGTCATTCGTACTACGGGCACTCTTCGAGCCCTGGGTTTCTCACGCGCACTTTCTCTCTCTCGCATGGCGCTCGAAGGGATCTGATGGCCGATCCTGTATCTATTGGCCTGGGCCTCGGCAGGGGTAGGGGCAGAGGTAGGCACCACGGTCTCGCGGACGCTCCGCGTTCTGCGTCGGAGAGGGATCGGGAGCCGGCGGAAGAAGGCAAGCTGCACCCCTTCTGGAGGCCAGCGTCTTTCTACTCGGGTGACGAGGACGACTTCGTCCACGATCGTCGTTCGGACCCGGACGACGACGAGGACACCGAAGAGGAGACATACCGATACCCGCCCATCGACAATCGTCCGCGCCCGCCTCGCAGGAGTCTTAGCGCCCGGATGAAGCGGACGTTTGCTATCTTGCCCATACAGGACCACGACGACAATTACTACCCGGCGACGAGCAAGTTTGCACCGGATCGCCGGACTGTGCGGCGGACTGCCAGTGGCAATCTGCGCGTTGTAAAGCACAGGGCCAGTTTCGATTCGATACGGCAGCGCGCCTACGATGACGGGCGGCCCTTCACGTCGCCAGACCGGGTGTTGTATCATCGCCGCCGGTTTCACTGGCATCCGCCGTCCCCCATCAGCTACCGGGGCCGCGGTGACGGAGGAAAGTGGGCACGCCTCCTCTTCGGAGAGTACGGACTGCACACGCTCCCGCGCCGGCTGAGCGAGCGCCGACGAGAGAAGCGGAGTAGAGAGCTCCGGCAAAAGATCAGCGGTCCGCGCGAAGTTAGAGACGGCGTCGGCGACGTGATACGCCGGAACAGCTACCGCGACGCGTTTACTCAAGCTCAACCTCTTTGATAACCCTCCATTCCCCCCTTTCCCCTATCTAACCTGAATTGTTTGTCTCTCAACGAATTGGCTGTCTGGCTGGGCTGGCTGGCCATCGCTTTTTCCCGGAAAGGATAGAGCCCTAGGCGACGATTCAACCTCATTCAGATGCTTTTTTCCACCCCTTTTTTTCTCTCTATTGTGGCGCTACAGTATTATACAAGTGTTGTTCACTTATGCTGTGTTTACTTACGTCTCTTACTGGACGATGGGACTCAAACATGACGTTTATCTGTTCCTCTAACGAGTTATGCCAGACAGGAGGGATGGGAAAGGGGGGATGGACGAAGTCTGGTTGTGTTAGCTGGTTGGTCTGTAACCCGCAGCGGTATTGCCAGGATTGTTATCTACTGTAGTCTTTGTTTGGTGTCAGAGAGGTTCATTGGGCGGAGTTATATCAGGCATCCCTCTCAGCGTTGAGTTTTTTTGTCATTTTATTTTATTTTATTTTTGGCTCTGATGACATCACTACGAACCTTGCTTTCTATATCATATCGGCGGGTTCGTTCCAGACAGGTGCATGGCTTTTTTTGCCCCTGCCCTTTCCCCGCCGTCTAGTTTTCACACACCGGATGGAAAAGCGAGGAAAGGCAAAGACAACACGGACAAGGGACGGATGGGTGAAATGGGAAGTGCAACGGACGAGAAAAACAATCGGCTCGCTCTCTTATAACCCCGAGGACTCTATTATAGACGGTACACTTTGCTGGTCACCATCGTTCGTTCACTCTACCACCGTGTGTATGCAGCTGGTCGGGGCGGGTGTCTCCCTTGTTTACTTCCAGCTCTCTCGTCGTCTGCGATGCATCCCCGTCTTAGTCTGCTCCAAACCAAGTTCGTTCGAGTTGGCCTTAGTGCCCATCGGGCTGTTCAGCAATCACCCGCCTCCGCGGGCTGTTCATTTACACCGACGGTTGTGGCTCTGACCCTGATCACCTTTTCTCTATTGCACTGCCAGTTTGTGAGGTATGGACAGTTGGTAAATATGGCGTGTAACACATTCGTCGAATACCTATCCTGGTACTAGCCGGATACAGTTCTCGGCCCTGTGTCGGGATCGGTCCAGACTTTTATCAGACGGGACATCCCATCCCTCAAACGTCTCCTCAATAGCGTAGCAAATCAGTTCGATCCCTCTTCCTCAGAGTCAGAATCCCTGGTCTCAAATCGTCTTACCCGGAGCTTCCTTTCGGGTCCGCGGGGCTTGCTTACTTCGTATACCCGCCGGAGTTGACCTCTCCAGGGCTGGGCCGGAGGGAACTGGAATTTCCTCAGCACCCAGTCAAGGATGAATGGTTTTATTATGTTTTCACAGAACTTTTCCACGACGACTCTCTAATCTATGGATGGAGTTCGCGATGTGTAACATATATACATAAGCAACCGAGTGCGTGCGGCTGCAGGTCCCGACACTGGGGCGGGCTTTTATGCTTACTTTTCAGATCCCCCGTTCTATCTTCCTCTTTGCGGGGGCCTTACCTTGGTAGGTCCTTTCGGATGAGGCAGCTCGCCCTTATCAGTGACATGACATGGGAAGCAAGGAGATGAAGTCGGGAACTGTCATTCGCAGCCCCGGTACCTAAGGTAGCTTATCTTCCTACCGGCAGCTGGCAGGTAAGCTCCGGGGTGGAGCCCCACCACGAAAAGCCACAAGTCTTGGTTCGCTGTCCGCTTTGCCGTCTCGGAGGAGAAGAAAGAGAGAGAGCAGAAGGGAATTGTCCAATCACGATTCAC
Source organism: Barbatosphaeria neglecta (assembly GCA_022813145.1). Taxonomy (NCBI): domain Eukaryota; kingdom Fungi; phylum Ascomycota; class Sordariomycetes; order Barbatosphaeriales; family Barbatosphaeriaceae; genus Barbatosphaeria; species Barbatosphaeria neglecta. The sequence goes on from JAKLNC010000520.1 coordinate 7,998, forward strand.
CTTACCTCACAGAGCACCATCGTATTAGCTTTGGCAATTACTCGTTGTTACGTAGCGGCCGTTACCCCCCGCCAGCGCGGGATACCCTTGGCGCGAGAGGAGGGAGGCAGAGGGAAAGCTCACTCGCTCGCTCGCGGCTCCGGTAGGCTGGGGGGGGGTTTTTTCCTTTATCTCTTGATGCCCCGCACTGGAATCGGGATCGGGGGGACGGCCTGATGGAAAGCTTACGATCCTCTCTACTCGTATTCCAATAGCATGGGAGAGAGGGATGAGAGAGATGCGGATATACAAAATACAGACAAAACCGGTTTACCTAACGAGAACCGTCTATATGACATCTCTTGCCGCCGGCCCGCTCCCCTTGCTCCCTGGGCCAAGGGGGAGGTTCTCCTCAATGAAGTTCTCTTTGACGAGGACGAGGTCTTGATGGCGACGAGATAAGCAACCGGGAACTTGCATGTACGTATGTACGTATGTGCTTGAATGCCAGCCAGTCTGGTAGAGGGAGCATGACGAGCTTTCTCTCCCAGCCAATCCCCCGGCTGCGTCGGAGGCATGGTTCTGCACATGCGGCTCGATGCCTTGCTACAAAACCTCGTCAGGTCCCCCGATCCTGACGGTGGGTAGCAGTCGCAGATTCGTGAATCTGCTCTCTTTTCTTTTACCTCTTCTTTGTTTCGCCTTCTCCAAGAGACGCAACGATGTTGTCTGATAACAAAAGCGCCCTGCTGGCCCTCTGCTGGGCTGCCGTAGCCGCGGCTCACGGAGACCATGGTGCTCAGAAGGCGATTTCGGGCCCGCACCAGTCGCTATGGTACAACAATGTCCTTCCGGGCGACGGAGGCACTCAGGTAAGTGGTCCCCAAGTAGAATACCCTTTCTCCAGGCATGCTTGGCTGGCTAGCTGTCGAGCTGCAGAAGTCCGGAGCTGACGGCCGGGATTCGGTCCGTAGGCGGACTCGGTCTTCTCCGGCATCTCTACCTTTGGACGTCTGCCGTACCGGCCTTGCCTGGGCCATAAGGATATAACTTACGATATCGCCTTCATTGGTTTGTGCCACCCCATTCTCCGGCTTGGAAACACTTCTCTTCCTCTCTCTCTCTCTCTCTCTTTCTCTCTCCTTGTGTCCTCCACCATCTGTCGCTAACCGAGTCACAGGCGCCCCCTTCGATACCGGCACGTCCTACCGACCCGGCGCCCGGTTCGGCCCGTCGGGTATTCGCCAGGGTTCCCGCCGGCTCAATCTCTAGTAGGCCGAACTTCTTTCTGTTCGACAACAGCGAACGTTGCCCCGTCTTAACAAGATGTCTCGTGCTCACACGTCGGGTGTTTTTCTTGTGTAGCGGAGGGTACAACGTCCCGCTGGACACCAACCCGTTCAACAGCTGGGCCACCGTCCTCGACTGCGGCGACATCCCGGTGACATCGCAAGTTCACCCCCCGTGCCGCCAGAGAGAGAGAGAGAGAGTGAGAGAGTAGAGAAACAGAAAAAGGGAGAGAGGAGGTGAGGCTAACAGTGGAAAAACAGGTACGATAACACGTACGCCCTCCACCAGATCGAAGAGGGACACCACGCCATCCTCTCCAGGACCCCCGCCACGGACGCGGACAAGGTCGGCCCCGCCAAGGGGGGAAAGACGCTGCCGCGGGTGATCACGCTCGGCGGAGACCACACGATCACGCTGCCCCTTCTGCGGTCGATCAACCGCGCCTACGGGCCCGTGTCGGTCATCCACTTCGACTCGCACCTCGACACTTGTAAGTTCTGTCCAAAATAAGCGGAGGCGCAGGGAGGTCTCTTTTTTTTTTTTTTTTTTTTTCTTGCTGTTCTCGTCGTGCCGACCCCTTTTATTTCCCACCTCTAGGGCGGCCCAAGGTCTTCGGCGGCTCGCCGTCGCAGGTGGCCAGCATCAACCACGGCACGTACTTCTACCACGCCGCGCAGGAGGGCCTCCTGCGCAACGACTCCAACATCCACGCCGGCATCCGCACGACGCTGAGCGGGCCCAGCGACTACGAGAACGACGGGTACTGCGGCTTCGAGATCGTCGAGGCGCGCGAGATCGACTCCATCGGCGCCGAGGGCATCATCAAGAGGATCAGGGACCGCGTGGGCACCGAGAATCCCGTGTACCTGTCGCTGGACATTGACACTCTAGACCCGGCTTGTACGTCTCCTGTCCTTCCCCGTTTTTCCCCTTCCGCCCCTCCCTCTCCGCCCCTCCCTCTCTCTCCCCCTCCCCCTCCCCTCTTCTCTCTCTTGCTCTCCCCTCCCCTCTTCCTCTTCTCCCCTCCCCTCCCTCTCTCGTTCCGCCCTGACAATGAGAAAATAGTTGCGCCGGCCACGGGAACCCCCGAGACGGGCGGGTGGTCGACGCGCGAGCTGCGGACCATCCTGCGCGGGTTGGAGGGCATCAACCTCATCGCTGCCGACATCGTGGAGGTTGCGGTAAGCGGCTTTTTTTTTCTTCTTGATCAGTCGAATACGTGCCGCTGGCCACAATAGCTGACTTCCTTGCCTCGCTTCCTTCCGCCGACAAAAGCCCGCCTACGACACGAACGCTGAGCACACCACCATGGCGGCTGCCGATGCGCTATACGAGATCATGAGCGTCATGGTGAAGCGAGGGCCGCTCAGCCTGGCCGAGCAGGCGCCCGGCGAGCTGTGAGGTGAGACTCGGTCGGCTGGATACTACCCTCCACCGCCTGGGCTGCACCGACAAGGCACGTACGGGGTATGGAATAGCACCTGCCCACCGGAGGCAGGCCGGGCACGGACGGCGCCCCTACGGCGGCGCAGACGAGGGCGGACGTAGAAAGGACCGGTATTGCCTGCCGCGGTGGTTTTTTTTTTCTTCTTCCTCCTCTGGACGGCTTCGCCGTCTCGTGGAAGGCTACTTGACTTTTGCCTATTTCACGCGGTAAGAAACGAAGAACGGGATAGAAGAAGGTGCTGGGATAGAGGGACGTGTTGTGCGATTCCGGCGAGAAATGAAGGTGACATGACGCCTTATCCAGTCATAGAAAGGAGGACACGGGGGTAGGGGGGTTAGAAGAAACGGGTTATTTTAGGTTCCAAGCTTTGTCACCCTGTCCAACACGGGATGCTCGTGGCGTTGTTGGTGGGCACCCCTTGCTGGAGCTACCAACTTCGCGTACAGGGCGCTCCGTACGTGCCCCCGAGAGGGTTACCTCGGCAAATGGTCGGCCAGGGAAGACGGCCCTTTGTGCCCGAGCGCGTGCGGATCTGGATCTGGTGCGGCGCGGGAGGGTTCGTCGATCTTGCATCTATCGTGCATCATTTGGTACCGAGGACTGCGCCCGATACTTGCTGCTCGGGCACGTCAGGATGTTGGCATCGTGGTGAGGCCGGGCCTCAGCTGACAGGCTATTCGCTGCGCCGTCGAAACGCGTCAAAGAGCCAGCGGCGGTGGTCCTCCGTAAAACCCCGAGGCGGCAGGTGACAAAGAAAGCCTACGTTGCAGTCGACGTAACCGCCGCGAGCGAAGAAAATGCGCCGGCCTGGAGAGAAGGATATCGCCGATGCGCTGGGCGATGAGGCCGAAAGGGCCGGGCGGAAGGACGAGAAACGATAAAAGGATAAAAATAGGGTACCCGTAGGCAGATGACGTCGAGCCTCGCAAGCTGGGACGCACAACCTTTCCAGTAGGCAATCGCTGCTGTAACACCGGTCCAGGGCGATGGCTCAGCACCTTCGGGTGCTTCAGCGTGATCAATCAACGCCACCAGCGAGACCAGCTCTCGCCACAGCTGGGGCGCAGCGGCCACCACTGACGCGGCGAGGCAGCATCGTCCAGGCGGCCCTAGAAAGCCACCCACCAACTGGCAGCGGTGCAACGGTTGCCCTTTTCGTCCCCGGTTTTTCTCGCCAGACTTTTCGCATCCCGAAAATAATCGCCAACAAGGCAGTCTGCGCTGTTCAGTTTGCGCATGAAACCCAACCACTTGCCAACGTGCCAACCTCGTCGTTTCCGGGCTAAGGTTGTGCGCGTCCAGCGCATGAGACCGTCGCGGCCCCTGCAGCGGCCTGCAATAACGAAGAAATGCACGCTTGATGCTGTGCCCGGTTGCCTGGAGCACCTGCAGCGATCGTCGGGGCGGGGCCGCCCAGTGCCACCCATTCCATGAGATGGCGGGGAGTTGCCAATTTTTCGTGCTGGACCAACCCGCAGCGCGGAACCAGGATCCGACCCTGTCGATCTCGACTCGGGCGGGCGTGACGGCCCCTTCGCATCTCCGCATCAGTCCATCACCAACCTCGAGCTTTTACTCGGGTCGCTACTAGGGCCCTCCTGGTTGGGCAGCCGGCGGCCCTGCCAAATTGAACGGATGCGGTGAAACGGAGAGAAACAAGAGCATACCCCTTCTGTCCGGCCCAATCTGGGACCTCCGTCTGGTTTGGCCAACGGGCTTGAGACACGCAGGGACAGAGAAGATCGAGAACGAGGACGAGGGGGAAAAAAAAAAAAAAAAAAAACCCAGGCTGCAGCCGAACCAAGGCAAGGGCGCAGCGGCGACAGCAGCGATGTCTCGAGAACCCGAGGCGCCCGCGGGGAGAACGAGCGGGCCAAGGTCGCTGCGACAACAGCCAGCCCAACCAGAGCATGTCTTGGCCAAGACCGGGGTTCGTTCAATACGAGGTCGTCCCGTTTTAGGTAAAGAGTCCTGAGAGAGTGGAGGGCTTTTGCCCAGGGAGGAAAGAGAGGGAGGCCAGAGCGGCCTGGTGACGTTACCTCTCCTGCCGCCCAGTCAGCGGTCAGCAACCGTACTGAGCATTTCGGCACGCTCGAACTTCTCAGAGTGGCTGCAGCGGCTGCCCGTGGCGTGAGCAGGGGCCCCCTGAAGGTCCCTTCAGACGGAAGAGAAGGGACGGCGGCCGCCTTCGGATTGGCCGCCAGGCCTCCTTCACCAGCCTCCCCTGGAACCGGGTATGGGCCCCCACAGCCCACCTGCCAGAGGGGCGAGGTTGGTTAAGCCCTTGGCTTAAGCCCGGCAGAATTATGCACGCTACGGGAAGTCCGCCCTGTACGAGAAGGAGAAGCGCAGTGGCGGCGGCCCTCCCAACCCCTCTCTTCATGGCCATCCAGGCGATTCCACTGGCTGGCGTTGTCGTCGTGACGGAGAAGGAGGGGCTGAGGGGGTGAGAGCACGGTTTCCTCCGGTTGCTCGTGCGACAGAGGCAGGGAGACGGGCACTGGGGGGAGGGAAGGTGGTGGTACCTGCGTGGCCCCCCTGGATCTTCGATGTCTCCCCATGGATCGCCCGGTAAGGTGGCGAGATGCGTGGACGTGCTCCGTATTAAAGGGCTGCCAGTTCCCTCCTCGTCCTTCCGTTTGCCTCTCTCCCTCTCTAGTTATCAACCAGCCTCCTACAGTCGCTTTTCTTGCCAAGGACGTGAAGTGTTTTGCAGTCACTCGCTACCAAGCATACATCAACGCTTCGACCTACATAAACC
>JAKLNC010000521.1:0-13443 GCA_022813145.1 Barbatosphaeria neglecta
CTCCCCCGTCCTCACCCAACGCTCTTCCCTTCCCAGCCCGCAACTCGTCCCCTCCCAACCCAAACTCTTCCCTTCCAACCCAAACTCTTCCCTTCCCAACCCAAGACTCTTCCCTTCCCAACCCAAAACTCTTCCCTTCCCAACCCAAAACTCTTCCCTTCCCACAAAAAAAAAATCATTCTTACAAAGACATTCTTCTCTCTCCTCTCGCACCACCGCAATCCATACCCACCACGCATTCCGCACTGCGACTTGACGTTTTTCATTTCGCTTTTCTTCGTTTCGCTTCTCTTCGTTTCGCTTCTCTTCTTCACTTCGCTTCTCTTCTTCACTTCGCTTCTCCTTCTATCATTCCTTCACTACCACCGAACCGAGCCCTCCTCAGCTGACCCTCGGCCCGGCCTCCACAGACCATCACCCCCAATCCGCCGAGCTCGGAAGGCCCGAGATGAACAGCCGCCATGACGACCATGCATGATCTATACCAGAGGCTGGCGAGGTCGCGCGACGAGCTGCGGAGGATTCCCGAATCGGCGCATCTGTTCTGCCCGAAGCTGAGCGATGAGGACGAGGAGAGCTACGACAACCCGGAGGAGCCCGGCATCCACATATCGGCGACGGAGAAGAGGGAGCGCATGCAGGCCGCCGAGGCGCGGCTGCAGGTCGCGTCGCGGTCGTCGCTCATCCTGGGCATCGTCACGGAGCAGGCGGGCGCGTGGCTGCCGGAGTGGATCGAGCGCAGCGAGAAGAACCTGCGGTACTGCGACGACTGCGTGCGCTCCTGGCACATGCACCGAAAAGCGCTGCACAACTGGATACTCAAGCACGTTGTCTTTCCCTCCACCCCCCCCCCCCCCCTCGAGAGGGCGCCGGCCGGCCTGCTAACCGAGGGCGCGTGATGAGCAGGGAGTTCGATGAGGAGACGGCCAGGCAGATGGGGATCCGGCTGGAGGCCTTCGACGCGGCCCGGGTCGACCGCGGGCTGCGGAGCGCGTCGGACATCATCGCCGCGCACGGGCCGATGGGCTCGGGCAAGCTAGCGGAGCACGACGACACGGCGGTGCTCGCCATCTACGAGGCGCTCTGCATGACGCCGTTCCTGTACCCGGACGAGAGCCCGAGCTGGGCGGAGAGCCGCGCGACGTTCGACGCGGTGTTCCAGCGCATCCAAGAGAAGAAGGTGCTCAAGCTGGGCCAGGTGGTGCTGCCGGCGATGACGGTATTTCTGTTCCAGGACGACGCGTGCCGGCGGCAGTTCGCGCAGACGGCATGGCGGGCGCTGCCCGCGGGGTCCCTGACCGCCGAGCAGTTCGAGTGGGCGGTGGCGGAGCACCTGGGACGGGCCATAGAGGCGGTCAACCGGCCCAACACACCGTACGAGCGCATCGAGATCTTCTGGGCGGGCCTGCTCGACCTGCTGGGCGCCATGGACGAGGATCTCATCAAGTTCTCGCTGCGGGGCATGCAGGTCAAGATGGACGTGTACAACCTGGCCCTGCAGCACCTCGCCTGCCACTCGGAGCACATCCTGGCCCTGCTTGTGCGCGCCATGTGCGCGCTTCTGGAGAAGTCGGCCAGCTCCTTCTGGGCCGCGGTGCCGTTCCTGGCCCCCGCGCGCCTGACCATGCTGGTGGAGCAGGCGCCGGCCTTTGCGAGCTTTATGGCCCGGTCGCTGGAGCCCGGCCTGATGGTGGCGGGCGTCGCGGGGACGCCGGCGGGAGGCGCGCGCCCGCAGCCGGCGCTCGTGGCCCTAGTGCGGGCGATCGTGCGGTCGCTGCCGCCGACCGGGCGGCTGGACGTGTGCGACGCCATCGCGGCGCGCTTCCTAGACCCGGGCCTGCCGGTGCAGACGGGCGCGACCGGGCCGGCGGGCCAGGCGACGTGCACGCTGGCGGCGCTGGTGGCTCTAGAACTGGGCCTGGACGGGATGCTGGACGCGGAATTCCGGATGAGCAGCGAGAGCTTCCTGTTCGTCAACAGCATGATCAACCTGGCCGTGCGGCACCAGGACGCGGTGCTGGCGGCCTGTCGGCGCGGCCCGGACGATCCGTACAACATCGGGCTGTCGCGCCGGGCGATGGAGGTGATAGAGGCGGCGGTATGCCTCGACACGCGGGCCCTACACGAGGAGTGGAAGATGCTGCAGCTGCAGCCGTCGTTCCCGCACGCGGTGGAGCGGCGATCGGCGCAGCTGTGGGAGGGCTTCCTGCAGGCGCTGCAGCCGGTGCCGCGCGACCACCCGACACACCCGCTCACGACGCGGCTGGCGGCGGGGCTGCTCGGGGCGACACTGGAGCTGCGGGGGGTGCAGCGCTTCCTGCCGCCCAAGTACGGCGCGGTCCTGGACGAGGCCCAGAGGCGATTCAACCGCGAGTTCGAGCCGGCGGCGGAGGCCATCGCGCACATGATCGAGCGCGTCAGCGAGTTCGACCGGCGCACGCTGCTATCCATGTGCGGCGACGGTAAGGTCCGGGCCATGGAGCCGGTGGTGGCGGCCCTGGTGCACGGCGAGGACGCCATCCGCGACGCCGGCGTGCTGCTCCTGAACACGCTCATGGGCGAGGACCGGCGGTCGGAGGCCATCGCGCGCATGGTGGAGCACTTCCCGGCCACCTTCTTGTCCTCCTTCTCCTTCGTCGTCGACAAGGTGACCACCGACCGGCCCAACGAGCAGTCGCTCAACCCGTGGCAGCCCGTCGGCAACGTCCAGCGCTGCAGCCGCGACGTGCTCGCCGCGCTCTGCGACCCCGGCATGGGCCTGCTGCGGTGTCGCGCGCTGACCGCGCCCGAGAAGCTCGCGGTACAGCAATGGTGGCGCCAGCAGTGGCTGTTTATCGACTACTCCCTCCGCACCGTGCGCCACTGGAGCCTCACCGTGGTCGAGAAGGCGGTGCTGGAGAACTACTGCCGCGACGTCATGGAGCTGTCGCAGGCGCTGCTGGCCGAGGACGGCCTGGTGGCGGCGGCCCTGCGGGGGAGCGACGCCGACGCCACCATGGACGAGGTGATGAGAGACCTGCTGGACGCGCCGCAGAAGAACTCGAACGGATTCGTACAGATGATCCAGCTCAGGGACGCCTACCTGGTCGGCATCGTCGTCACCATCCTCGTCAAGCTGTTCACGCGCCTCCGCCAGTTCGGCCTGACCGTGCCCGAGGCCGTGGCCCAGGGCGTGCTTAACGCCTGCACCCGGTCGCCTACCCAACCCGACCGCTACGTTACCATCACTAACATGAACGACACTCAGCGCGTGGAGCTCATGCGCGCTATGGGCATCAAGGACGACGACGAGGAGGACGAGGGCGGCCTCGACGATGGCCACGACGACAGTAACGATAGCGTCGAGATCGTCAACGTGCAGGCCGTGTCTCGTCCCCACGCGCCCAAGGGTCGTCCTCTCGCGACGACGATCACGACCGCGGCGAGCGCGTCTTCTTCGTCTGCTGCTGGTACTACTACGGCCACGGCTGCTGCCGCCGCCGCCCGGCAGCCGAAACCCCCGTCGAGGCAGAGCACGATCGAGGCCTGGTCTCGGGCCGAGGGCTCGGCGGTGGCGCGGCGGCCGCGGCCGGCGAGCGAGCTGATGGCGGAACTGACGCCGGGGGCGACGCGGCACCGGGCGGCGATCGAGAAGATGACGGCGAAGAGGGTGCAGTCCAAGCAGGAGCTGAAGCCGCTGGTGGCCAACCAGGCGGCCATCCGGGAGACCCGGGCGCGCGACCAGGCGGAGATGCAGCGGCATAAGGCGGAGGCGATCGCGAGGGCGCAGGCGATGCGGGCGCGGGGCACCGGTAACGGCAACCCGGGCGAGGGCTCGGGGCTGCTCAGCTTGCAGGGGCTGCAGGGGCTCTCCGGCTCGGGCGACAAGAAGAGCGAGATGATGGTGGATAGCGAGTCGGACGCGGACGACTCCGACTCGGAGGAGGCGGCACTGCTGCAGAAGAGCCGCGTGGGCGAGGCGCAGCTGGGGGAGGCCGAGCGGCGGCAGCAGCTGGCGATGCAGCAGCTGGCGCGGGGGCCGGTCAAGAAGACGCGGCTGCAGCGCTCGGCCAAGGACATGCGGGCGCGCATCATCCCACCGATGGAGAAACTGCACCAGGCCGTGCTAGAGTGGGACATCTTCCACGAGGGCAACGACCCGCCCGGCGGGCCCGCCTGCCAGCCGGTGACCAAGACGTACGCGTCGCCCAAGACGTACAAGGACGCCTTCTTCCCGCTGCTCATCGCCGAGGCCTGGCGCGCCTTCGTCACGGACAAGGAGGAGACGACGGCGCGGCCGCTGGCCTTGTCCGTGGTCACGCGCATCTCCGTCGACAACTTTCTCGAGGTGGGCACGACCATAGCCGACCCCAAGCCGGGCTCCGGGCCGCAATCGGGACCGGGATCCGGACCGGGAGCCGGACCGGGAGCCGGACCGGGAGCCGGACCAGGCGGACCAGCCGCGGCCCGGGAGCGCGGGCTAGTGCAGACGGAGGGCGACATCGTACTTCTGAGCAAGGCGGCGGACCCGCTGGGCAGCCCCGAGGCGCTGCACTGCCTGGCGCGGGTGTGGAAGGTGGTGCACAAGCGCGAGGGCCAGCAGGTGACGTACCGACTCAGCAGCCGCGGCAACCCGGTGCTACCGGTGCTGCTGCCCGGCGCGGGCTTCCACGCGGTGCGCATCAGCAACATGATGACGATCGAGCGCGAGTACGCCGCGCTGGAGAGCCTGCAGTATTACGACCTGATGGACGAGGTGCTGCGCGCGCAGCCGTCGCCGATGCTCTCGTTCGGCGACCAGGCGGTGCAGCAGGTGCAGCGCACGCACGGGCTCAATCGTGGCCAAGCCGTGGCCGTGCTCAACGCGCGCGAGAACGACGGCTTCACCCTGGTGCAGGGGCCCCCAGGCACCGGCAAGACTAAGACCATCCTCGCCATGGTCGGCGCCATCATCGGCGCGTCGCTCAAGCCCGGAGCCTCGCTAAAGCTCAACCCCGGACCCCAGCCCGGGCTCGGACCCCGACTCGGACCCGGACCCGGACCCGGACTGGGGGGTCCGTCCACGGGGTCCACAGCGGCTCCGCTCGCCAAGAAGCTGCTGATCTGCGCGCCTAGCAACGCGGCCGTGGACGAGCTGGTGCTGCGGCTCAAGGCGGGCGTGAAGGACGCGAGCGGGACGATGCGGACCCTGCGAGTGCTGCGCCTCGGCCGATCGGACGCCATCAACGCGGCGGTCAAGGACGTCACCCTGGACGAGCTCGTGCGCGTCGAGATAGAGAAGCAGTCGGCGCGCGCCGGTAACGCCTCTGGCAGCACCGGCAACGGCGACGGCACCAACAACCTCCCCCAGGACCGCGAGGCGATGCACAAGCGGGCCGGCGAGATCAAGCAGGCGCTGCGCGGCGTCTTAGCGGCCATCGACGAGGCGCGCGGCGGCGGGCAGCCGGAGGTGGCAGCACGGCTGCAGCGCGAGGTGGACGGGCTGCGGCGCGAGCAGCGGCAGATCGGGGCGGCTATCGACCAGGACAAGGACCGCGGCAACACGCATGCGCGCGAGACGGAGATTCTGCGGCGGCAGGTGCAGCAGCGCATCCTCAACGAGGCGCACGTGCTGTGCGCCACGCTCAGCGGCAGCGGCCACGAGCTGTTCAAGACGCTCAACGTCGAGTTCGAGACTGTCATCATCGACGAGGCCGCCCAGTGCGTCGAGCTCAGCGCGCTGATCCCGCTCAAGTACGGCTGCGCCAAGTGCGTGCTGGTCGGCGACCCCAAGCAGCTGCCGCCCACCGTGCTGTCGCAGTCCGCCGCGCGCCTGGGCTACAACCAGAGCCTGTTCGTGCGGATGCAGCAGAACCACCCGGCCGACGTGCATCTGCTGGACACCCAGTACCGCATGCACCCGGCAATCAGCCACTTCCCGAGCACCACCTTCTACGACGGCCGCCTAGTTGACGGGCCCGACATGGCCACGCTGCGCACCATGCCCTGGCACCGCACCCCGCTGCTGGGGCCCTACCGCTTCTTCGACGTCGAGGGCGTGCAGGAGCGCGGCGGCCGGAATGCCGGCGCACGCGCGTCGCTGGTCAACGCTCAGGAGGCCGCCGTGGCCCTGCAGCTGTACCAGCGCCTGCTGGCCGACTTCCGCGACGTCGACTGGGCCGGCAAGATCGGCATCATCACTCCCTACAAGGCCCAGCTGCAGGCGCTGCGCCAGCGCTTCGTCCACGCCTGCGGCGACCGCGTGCTGGCCGACGTCGAGTTCAACACGACCGACGCCTTCCAGGGCCGCGAGTGCGAGATCATCATCTTCTCCTGCGTGCGCGCCAGCCCCACCGGCGGCATCGGCTTCATGACCGACATTCGTCGCATGAACGTCGGCCTCACCCGCGCCCGCTCCTCGCTCTGGATTCTCGGCAACTCGCGCGCCCTCGACCAGGGCCAGTTCTGGCGCGAGCTCATCCGCGACGCCCGTGCTCGCGACTGCTACACCGACGGCAACATCCACGATCTCCTCCGAAGGGCCGCCCCCGCTCCCCCCACGCCCAAGGTTCCCCCTACGCCCAAGGCCCCGTCTAAGACCTTGCCCAAGCACCCCCAGGCCAACCCTGCTTCAGGCCCAGCTAGTCCAGCTAGCCCGACCAGTGTGGCTGGTCCAGGTCCAGCCAGTCCAGCTAGTCTGGCCAGTTCAGGTAGCCAAACCCGTGCACCCAGTGCCTCCCAAGCGCCCCAAGCTCCCCAAGCTCCCCGAGTGCCTCGAGCAACACTTCTGGTGCAGGGTGCGTCGGTGCCGGGTGCCTCGACGAAGCGCCTTGCGGAGGACAGCGACCACCAGCAGGGCGGTCCCCCCAACAAGCGTGTACGTCTTCTCCTCCCTCTTTTTCCCTGCTCTCTACTTGGTACTAACTGGGGTATGACTTGTCTTCAATAGAGAGCCTCTGGAAACCGAACGCAGCCGCCCGTGTCAATGCCTAGGCCATCCCACAACCAGGGCCTTCAGGGCCAGGGCAACCAGCGCCACCAGAACTATCAGGACAATCAGGGCTACCAGGGCAAGCAGGGCCTCCAGGACTATCAGGGCAATCAGGGCTACCAAGGACACCAAGACCATCAAAATCACCCCAATCGCCCCAGTCCCTCCAATCAGGGCTATCAGAGCCATCAAGACTACAAGGGCTACCAGGGCAAACCGGGCAATCAGGGCAATCAGGGCTACCAGGGCTACCAGGGCAACGGCAACCAGGGCAAAGGCAGCCAGGGCAACGGCAACAGAGGCAACCAGAGCCTCCAGAACCAACAAGGGGGCCGTCCGAAGGAGCCCACCAAGACTCCTGGACCAAATAGGGTACGTCTTTTCTTTTTGGAGTCCTGTGAGTTTCTGCCATCTTCGTAGTGCATAGGCTAACATGATTGCCCCTCTATCTAGCCACCCGGTCAGCTTCCCCGTCCCGCCCCCAGAAAGCGCTCGCCGAATGTGTTCGTGACCAAGAAGAAGAGGCACTGAGAGAGGCACCGAAAAACGAATGAGACAACACGCAATGAATGAGGCCCTGGCATGAAGCGAACGAAAAACCGGCACCAGGCATAACCAGGGACTTGATGAAGCCCACAGCCAGCCAGGGGCAGACAGACATAAGCAACTACCACCCGGGATGGCTTGCACAACCTACCCACCCATCTCCTTACAGCTAGAAACCTAATCATTGAGAGGCCTTGGATACCAACACCGACACCCATAGATCATCCTCCCCGAAGACCCCCCCTTTCTACCAGATACTTTTACCCGATTTGATACTAGGTACCTACTCAGAAATAGGTAGTGGCTAGATTGGGGAAGAGAATAGGGGAGAGGAAGTGAGGGGCTGAGGGTGGGGAGAAGGAGAGGAAAAGAGAGACAGTGATAGGAAGACATGGATAGTAACCGAAAGAGATTTGCGTTGTTTCCTTTTTTTTTTTCTTTCCTTTCCTTTTCTCTTCTTGTCTTGACTTGTCTCGTCTTTTGCTTTATTTACCATTCCATATCCTACCTACATAGGTAGCCACCTACGAGTGTGCAACATGGAACAAGCAGCGGGTGTAGATTTCGATGGCGGCGTTATACCATGCATTTCTCAGTACCTTGGGCTTATCAGGAACATCCAGAGGACTGCTTAGAGGTAATGGGATAGCAAAAAATAGGGAAGATAGGATGGAAGAGGCAGGGGGTAGAGGGCAGAGGGTTGAAATGCATGACTGGGTTTGGTTTTTCACCTGGAGTTCTGGCGTGCAGTGTTTGGTAACAGAAAGGCAGCACGGGGCAGGTGTTTCTGGAGGGAGAAAAGAAGGGCCGGATTGGCTCTGGCGTGCAGTCCTCTGTTGAGAAACACTTGGTTACTGGTAGACAGCACTGGGCAGGCGTTTCTGGAGCGAGGGAGAGAGCGGATTAGATGAAACACTATGTTCGCCTTTGGCTGGTTTTTATTTTCTTGCATAGCAAGTATAGATACCTGTGTGTGGCCTTGTAGGTTCCATGTCTTAGATCTCGGAGAAGTTGCTAGGTAGACTCTTTCATCTTATTTCTTTGTCGGTCTACGTGTATCTGCCTACGTACGTACGTAGTTACATACCTACTAGCCACCAAACTGGAACCTAGCAATAAGCTTTATAGGGTGTAGAAATGCACCCAGTATTTTAAGGATGGACCTACGTGCAATTGAATGGCACAGTTGTATGTAGGTTCATCCAAGTTTTCTTTTTGCTCACTTTCGTCAACGCACGTGTTCGGGTCGCGCCGGGACCATTGATCCATTTGTCTTTTTTGTCCCGTTCACGTTTTTGGTCAGCAACCCTTTTTTGTTTCTATTTCCCTCTTCACCTTCGCTCTTTCTTGCCCAGGGGCATTGTCCAGGAGCAAAAATGAGGACCAAAAATCATCATGAACTAAGCTCAGGGGGTCCCCCTCCTTACCACCTTTCCCGCTTGACTACTAGGTGCACTTACCTGAGGCAGGCACCCTGAAGCTTCTCATAGTGGTAATGGGGAAGGTTGTCCCGGGAACCCGTTGAGCAGGACCTCTTGAGTAGGAGGAGTATGGAGGTTAAACTTCCATCGTAGGAGCGATGCTGCTTACGGCAACATGAGAACTTGACTTAGATGGAGAGGGTAAGTGGCCACAACTTCTTCGGCTTTTGCCGCCTGCAGCAGTCTGCTTGCCCAGGTACTGCAGGTAATTATCGCTATGCGCCCTACTGGCATTGTCACAGGAGACGGGCTTGTTCAGGGTTTGTATAGGATTAGGAAGTAATCAGCCAGTCGGTCTTCATTGTTGCCTATTATTCTACGCAAGCTTCAATTGTTGGATTAAAAGCACATGTTGGTGATGATGGAACCTCTGAGAGGGAAAAAGTCTATAAAAAAATGAACTCCCCAAGGTGGGCTCCAACCACCAACCTCCTAATTACTTACTGCCAGCCCGGGTCACATTAAATGTTCCCTATAGTGGACTGTAAGATGACAGCCAAATGCTCTGCCAACTGAGCTATCAGGTATTTTCGTCTTAGTTACTATGCAGTCCCGGAACACAACTTATATACCTAGCCTGGTTGTGCCTGGGCACCTGCCTGTGCTCGGGGCATATACACATTGCCGTCCATCACCTAATTACCGCGAGTCAAGGTTGACATTATTACGATGCCCTCCATCCCTACAACCCCAGACTTTACCCCTTTCAATGGAAAAATACTAAAAAGAAAGGGGGTTAAGGTACTCAGGCCACCTGCATCCTCCCCCCGGAATGTGTGGACCTCGGCCTAGAGGTACTAGCCTTTGTGCCTTACTTTGCCCAAGGCCACTTCCCTTCCCAGCTCCAAGAAGCCTCAAAGGGCAAGCTAGATGTGCTGCCATTTATCTTTGGGGCTAAGGCCGCACGCCTACTTTCATGATTCAGAAGCTCAGGGCACAGTTCCAGGAGCCGCCTGGCCTGGGCCACCGCACCAAAGTACATAGGTACGTAGGTAGGTATCAGTCAATGAATGAGGTATACAAGGTAGGTGCACTGACTTAGCAACAACAAGAAAACAGCATTTGATAGGACCTGGCAGTCGGTCGTGACACCAGCACCCTGAAAAGGAGCCCGCCATGATGCCAGCACCCCCCAAAGGAGCCAGCACCCCTAAAAGGAGCCAGCCGGCCAGGTTTCACATACCGAAGGAGGCTCACGACTTGCTGTGGTCCTGCCCTCCTAATCCTGTCCTTCCTTTCTGCACCGTGGAATGCCTTCCATGATGGCACGTGAGAGCCTTTCCCATCCCCTTTGTTTCGAAAAGGGAGGTGCTGATGTGCCGTCTTTCCTACCTATGTGGCTTTTCCTGCCTGTTCAGCTGCTCTGCACGGCATTGCCGGCCCAGTTTGCGGAGGCCAGCAGCAATGTGGCTTCCGTTTTGACACCAGCCCTTGCTTGTCAGCCAGTCTCTCGGAGGGCAGTTGCCCATCGGCAGATACACACGATAGAGGCAAAACGGGGGCATGTGTGTTCCTCGGTATCTAGGCACCTACTTCTTTGCATCGCAAACGCCATCTCTGTATGTACTGAGACACCTGCCTGTAGGTGGTGATCCAGCACGTATTGCTTTCCGTGGGGAGAGAAAAAGGTGAAAAGTACATGCAAGAATATTTGTTGGCCTCAATGTCGGTATGGCCGCCGTCAGGGCGGGAAAGGGAGAAAGGATTCCGGCAGGAGCTTGGCCAGGATTGCTTATCTGCTCATTAGGACCTTCCAAGACAGGTCATTATAGCAACTTGCTGTACTGGATTCGAAAACAGAGGTGGCCTATGGGTTTTCTCTGGGTGGCCTCCGGGTGGCCTCTGGGCAGCCTCTGGACAGCCTCTGGGCAGCCTCTGGGCAAGTATTTACCACCTGGCCCTCCCTCCCTCTCCCAACCTCTTCTCCCTCCATCTTTTTTTCCATTTCCCATCCTCATACTTCTCCTGTACCTATCCGTTTTGGCTTCAAGTCTATTGCTTGCCATTTCAGACATCCATTTCATAGCCCTCCACTTATACTCTTCTAGAGTTTCCAGTCTTCAATTCCCGCCCCCTCGCCTACCAAATACCTTACAACCAACCAGTCGGCACCTACAGCACTTGCATTCTTACTCTCTCTCCAGCGAGCCCTTTTTGTTTGGTGGCGTCCTCCCTGGTCCGCCTTCTTTTTGTCTTTTCCTTGTCTACCTATCTCGCTTTCTCCTCTTCTCTTCGACACCGAATAGAATGACGCCCAACGGGGTCACCTCTATCTTGCTTCGCGTCACCAACCTCTGCAGCGACACGCTCTGGCCGGGCATAACCACGCAAGCCGGCGTGGGCCCCGGCACGGGCGGCTTTGAGCTCGCGCCCGGCCGTTCGCGGGACGTGTACGTGTCGTGGAACTGGCAGGGCCGCGTGTAGGGACGCACGAATTGTAGCTTCGCCTCGGATGGAAACGGCCCTGCGCCTTCCGGCGGCGTGGGCGGCCAGCCCGGCGTAGCCTGTCTGACGGGCGACTGCGGGGGCATGCTGGAGTGTCCGGTTTCTGTATGTTCCTTTTCCCTTTTTTCACCCCTTTCTTTTTTTCACCCTTCCCGTCGGAAGGTACTGCCGCTGACCACCGGTTCCAGGGCGTCCGGCCGGCCACGTTGGCCGAGTTCACTCTGGGCGGCGGTGACTCGGGCCGCCAGACGTTCTACGACATCAGCCTCGTAGACGGCTATAACCTGCCCATGGGCCTCCAGCACAAGCCCTCTGCGAACCTGACGTTTATCCCCCCCAACCTCACAAATCAGGCTTGCATCGCCACGGCGGGCTGGCTGGCGCCCGCGGCGCAGTGGACGAAGACCGATGACGGGGCCAATACCACGTACGCGGTACCCTAGGAGGGCAACGAGACGGACGCGGACCTGACGAGTTGGTGCCCGTGGGATCTGCAGCGGTACCCCCCGGCAGGGCCCAACGGCGGCGTGTACGCCTACCCGGACGACAACGGATTGCAGAGGCCGACCTTCGACCCCTGCTACAGCACGTGCGCCAAGTACGACCGGCCCCAGGATTGCTGCACCGGCGAATACAATAACGACAAGTGCAAGCCCTCGCCTTACAGTATCAAGGCCAAGCAGGTGTGCCCGGACGCGTACTCGTTCGCGCACGATGATCACGGCAGCACTTTTGTCATCCCGTCCGGCGGAGGCTGGGAGATCCTCTTCTGCCCGCCCGGCCGGTCCACTAACATCCTCAGCGTATTCGGAGACCAGCTTCGCGCCCTCGCTGCCACGGGAGAATTGTCGCCGGAGGACGTCGCCATCCTGCAGAACACGTCGTACATCCACGAGCAATCGCCCGCGTCGCCGCCTGCTCCCGATCCGCCTGCGCGTGACGATGACAACGCAGATGCCCCTACCTCTAGTTCCTCGTCGTTTTCCGCGCCCGTTCCCGCGCAGCGGCTATTGGTCGTGGCCTTGATCACGGCCCTTGTCGTTCTCGGTGGTGTCCCGTCGCTGTGAGGTGGTGGATTAGCAGAGTTGAGGTGGGAGAATTGGGGAGGTATGGACTACAGTATGGGAATCGGGGAAGTGGGAATACAACCGAAGAATTGACAACAGTATGAGAACCGGGAGAAGTGGCGGATGCGGGACGGGCGTTATTGACTTCCTTAGACGACATCGGTACCATTTTCAGCCTGTACGGTCGTTGCCTGTACCCCCAACATTGTCCTTTAGGTACCAGCTCGGTGCCTGCTTTTCTGCAACTGTTCATGGATCTCTTTGTTTCTTCCCCGTAGATAGCAGTCAATGCATGGACGACGTTTCCTGCGCAACTCGAAGCTGATCGTATTGAAGGTTACTCCTGATTTTTCCATCAAGACGACTTTGATCCGGCTGTCTGCCTGACTGCCGCCTGCCGCCTGCCGCCTGCCGGCCGGCCTCATCGCCTGCCCTTCCGCTTCTCTCGCCGCCTCCTCTCCCACTCGGCCCTCTCCTCCTCGTCGCTGCCGCTAAACTCGGCATCCTCGTCGCTCTCGTCGCCGTCCACCTGGCCTTTCTGCCCCTTCTGCCCCTTCTGTTGCAGCTGTGGTGGCCCGGTACCGGCGTCGGCGTCGACAAAGTCGCCCCGGTTGAGCATCTCATACTCGTGCTTCTCGATGAGCTCGCGCAGGGCCGCGTTGCGCGGGTCGACGAGCTGCAGCGCCGTGAGGCCGCCGCGGTTGCGCAGGCGCGGGCTGGACCCGGCCTCGAGCATCATGGCCACCAGCGCGTTGCCGAACTCGCGCTGCGCTGCCGGCTCGGCGTTGAGCCACCGTACGGCGCTGTGCAGGGGCGTGTCGCCCTCCAGCCGGTTGATCGGGTCGCATTCGAATCCGGCTTGGTCGAGCAGGAAATCGATGATCTCGTCTGCCCCTCCGGCCGGTGGTTAGCAACGTAGTCTACCTATAGAAGGGGAAAGAAGAGGAGAGGAGGA